>MCJB01002868.1:6382-17445 GCA_002018475.1 Nicotiana obtusifolia | reverse complement strand
AGTCAAGCTAAAGAGCTTCATGATGCACATTTGATGGTGAAGAAGATCCAAGCGTCCATAAATCTTGCTATGGACGAATCTTGTGTTGAAGATGTACATTTGTGTTTATGTTGTATTATTATGTAGTTATTGAAGACATTAATTCTTATTTGTTTGGTCCTGCGTGACTATTATTTAAATTAGCCAAATTGTGGCCTTTTTGTTAATTAGTTGTTTCCTAGTTGATTTAGGTTAAATAATTATTCTTTTCCTAGTTGATTTAGGTAAAGGCTCATTCTATATAAGCCTAAACACTTCATTATTTTGATACCTTTTGACATTATTATCAATCAAAAACCGGCAGCACATTGCTCCCAAAATCGTGTGAATTAACTTGTCCAATTTTGGTGTGATTCAAAATTGAACTTGTTCCTTTGTTTGATCGAACAGTTTGCAAGACCATTGTTGTCTTGAGGGTTGTTCGTATAGTATAGGTACTCCGTGACTTCTTCAAGAAGGTAAGTAGACTAGTTCCTACTTGTTGTCTTGAAAGTTCATTGAGCGTCTTACTTCTATCTTTTGTTTTCTTGTTTCCACCTTTTATATTGCATCAGTCGGCCAAAGTAATGTTAGTCACAACCTTTTCTCCTTCCGTAGCCATGCACCTGCAAAAGAAACAAGACTAGAGAACGTGTTAAGGTTAGTTAAAATTCTCTCTCTCACTTTTTGAATGACTCTCGGGTTCACTCAAATTTTTAGGTAGGATTTCACACTTGTCTTCAAATTGGCTTCCTCTAATTGACCAAGTTCCTTAGCAACCTTTCAAGTTCACAAGATCAATAGTTTTCTTCGGGGTGAGTGAAGTTATGTGACTCGATAGGCGGGCAGCTTTTTAAGTGAGCACAAGAAGCCAAGAATTATCTATAAAAGTGGAAATTCTGAGTTTTAGCACGAGGTCCTACAAGCTCAAAGATTAGTAATTACTTAAGTAGGGAAATTACCTAAGAATTACTAATTAGAAGTAGTGAAATTAAGAAGAAATTTTGAAATTAGTGGAAGGAGGAAGTTTTTGAAGCTTTCCCACTTTAGTTTGGAGAAGACTAATCCTTTCTCCTTAGCCCTTAGGATTTTGGGTCCCCCCTTTCCTTTTCCAACACAAATTAGCCCCTCCTCTCCTTGTCCAAATAGAATTTCAACTCCTTGAAACTTCTCCCTTTTGGATTGGGAGTTGTTTCCTTCTTGGACTAGAATGAGCGACCTAGAAGTATCTCACTTTGATTTTGTACAGATGTTTATCTATCAACTCTACAAGATAGATATTCATTACTTTAAATTAGGTCGGACACACTTTGTACCTATCAGACACATCCTGTATTTTTGTATCTATAAGATAAGGTACATTTGCTTTTTTGGGGAGGTAAGGTTCATGTCCCCCTCCTTCCTTGTAAATTCTGTTTAATTGACAGCAATAAAAGACTTATTTAACCAAAAAAAAATTAGGGTTTCCTATTCTCCTCCTTTCTCCTCCCCAAATTCGGCCTCCCTAACACTTCTTAGGCCCTCTCCCACGTTTTCACAATGCTCTTTCAAGAACAACAAATTAAAGTTCAAGAACATCAAGAATTCAAGGCAATCTTGTTAAGAACGTTTGAGGATTCAAGATCCTCTTGAAGAACAACGTAAAACTCTTCAAGATTTTCAAGATTTATTTGTGCACCTTAAAGAATTTCAACTAGAGTTTCAAGATTTCAAGATTATCGGTTTCTAACGATCAAGTACTTCAAGATTTGGTTCAAAAATGTTTCTTTATCAATCAATCTTCAAGACTTTAATCCCTAGATGATTCAACAGCTTCAACAACATAAATTTTCGGTTTTTTTTTCTCCTCTTTTTTTCACAATTTTATTTTTCAAAAACGAAATTTAAGAATTAGAACCTAAAACTAAGGCACGAAGAACAGGATTGGGATTGTAGAAACAAACTCGTTCCAAGCTCTGATACCAAATGATGCAATATAATTGCTCTGATACCAACTGATGCAATATTAAACGCGAAAACAAGAAAACAAAAGATAGAAGCAAGACGCTCTATGAATTATCAAGACAATAAGTAGGAACTAGTCTACTTACCTTCCTGATGAAATCAAGGAGTACCTATGCTATACGAACGACCCTCAAGATAACGATGATCTTGCAAATGGTTCAATCAAACAATGAAACAAGTTCAATTTTGAAGCACACCAAAATTAGACAAGTTAATTCACACGATTTTGGGAGCAATGTGCTGCCGTTTTTTTTGATTGAAAATAATGTTAAAAGGTGTCAAAATAATGAAGTGTTTAGGCTTATATAGGATGAGCCTTTACCTAACTCAAATAGGAAAACAATAACTAGTAACCTAAATCAACTAGGAAACAACTAATTAACAAAAAGGCCACAATTTGGCTAAGTTTAAGAAATAGTCACGCAGGACTCCAAAACAAGTAAGAATTAATGTCTTACATAACTATACAATAATACACGCCAAACGCAAATATCACACGCAAAACGCTTGGATCTTCTTCACCATCAAATGTCCATCATGAAGCTCTTTAGCTTGACTTCTCGTGAATGGTCTTGAAGGTTTAAACGTATCATGATCAGGTTGACCTGCATCAGAACCACACGTCCTTACCAACCCAGTTGCATTTTTCCTTCACCCTATCGATGACTTTGCTCGTAATCGAACTAATATATCTAGTGACCGGTTTGCCCCGGCCCGTTACAAAAGAAGCCTTCTCTACCTTAAAATAAGAACCGGTTGAACATCCAACCGTACGAACGCTTTTAGAGGGGGCTCGGTCGAAGTCTGCTCAATAACGACAGGCTCAGTTTCTTCACCGGATTGAGAAGAAGAGGGGTTTTGTTTCAGGGGAACAGATTTGGATGTCTTTTCCATTGGAAATAAATAGTTAGAGAAGATAGTAGATGCCAGGAGTAAAACAAGAAGAAAGGAGAGTGTCACTTGTGAACAAACTCAGAGAACTTGAAGAATACAATACTCAAATAACGCAAACCTTGGAACTGAAGGAAGGGAGGGCTATTTATACCCTTTTAAATGTGACGGTTAGAGTCCCAAAATGAGGAAGCATTAATTAGTGTTTGCAGGCGTTGCAGAGTTTTGTCTTCAGTTGGTCTATGAAAAGACATTTTTGATACTTGCCACGTGCGTCATCATGCTGCCGTCATTTATCAATATGACGTTTTGCGTCTTCTGATGTGATACCCCCAATTCCGTCTCGCGTGCCATAAGTATGTCTTCATTAAACCTAATCTTAAAAGCGGCGGCTCATATCATTTTTTATCATTACTCTCCAAAAAACAAGGGGACTATCTGTATGGGGTCAAATTCGATCGCTTGCATAGGGAATATCGATTTCGAATTCGTACGACCGGCATCGATTGGAGTCACTACACGATAGGCCGAGATCAAGACACCGAGAGGTGAAGGCCAAGACCGGATGCCATCGGAACGGAGGTCGAAGCTAAGGCGCCCGAGACGAGATCGTTGAGGTCGACTAGGGTAAAATTACCAGATTTGCGTAACTGAAGGACTAGAAATCCCGTGATACGTAAATATCTCGGCGGGAATCACGGCAGAAATCAGTAAAGATGTTGAAGCCATTAATTCTAGGATATTATACCTTGTAGATAGGCTTTTTACCTTGTATAAAACTCATTCCCCTCCCTATATAAAGGAGCAGTACAATTTTAAAAGACATCATATAATGAACGATCAATATACAAAAACTACAGTCTATTCTACCACAGTTAAGCTACTTTTATATTGGTGGTTTGCTTTCTTTCTTACTTATTGAATTTAGTCTTTGTTTTCATTCATTCTTTATTTGTATCAAACCAAATCACGTGTCCTTAAAACCACTAACAAATTTAATTGTTAGCCGTAGCCAAGGATAAACAACTGCGTTATATGTTCTTTTGACCAAATGCTTACTGACGTTTCGGTTGGTTCCTCTTGTTATTACTGTTCCGACGTCCCTCTGCTGTTAGTTAATAGCACGTTTGTTTTTGGTGTTATAGTATTTTAGTACCTCTGTCGTTCTGTTCACTTTGGGCATAACATGTTTGGCTTTATTCCAGTTCCTTGCTAGTAATTTTTTTATTTTTTTTTAAATTCACTAGGCTATCTGCCAGATTTTTAAAATATAATCTAAAAATACAAAGGTGGAGGGGGACATATACCTTACCTCCATGTTACAAAATGTGTACATATGATGATCAAATGTGCCTAGGTACTCGGGGGGAGTTAGACCTATAGTGATGTTATGACTTTCTATCTTAGATCGATATTCGGCCATATTTACAAAAAAGATGGGTAGTGAGTCTAGGTCAATTATACACAAAAATTTGGTGATGTTTTGGTGATGTTTTGGACACTGTTCTTCCGTTACTATTTGGACGCTATTGTTTGCTGCCTCGCAGGAAAATCTGTCTACCCATTGTATTTAAAGATTATTGGAGGAATATTATGTTGTGGGACCCATGAAAAGACATACATTTTAAGGCCTTTGCAATGATTTTTGACTACACCGTTCGTTGGACCCAGAATGAAATACATTCTATGAGGTGATGATAAAAGCCAAAGAAAAAATAAAGGAGAAAAATGCGATAATCTATGCTTCGGGGGCAAGACGTTTGGCTGCCGGAGTTGCAACCAAGTCGACGTTCGCATTCTAATGTCTATTTGCTACGGCATACACTATCCGAGCCTCTAAAAATATATTTTAGCCATTTTAAAAAAGAAAAGCAATTTTTCAAAAGTATTTTCTTAAATCGTTTCTAAACAACAATGTTCGAAAAACTAATTTAAATAAAATAATTTCAAAAAGATAAATTTGTTTATTGTTTTACTTTATACTTTACAAAAAAATTTACTTTTCTTGTCTTGCGAGGTACTATCACATGGAGTTCCTTGGAGACGAAACCCGCAGAAGAAAAGACAAATCCCCGTCAAGTTCCCCACTTCGCACTTCCTATTCTAGGGTGTATTAGAAATGTAAGTATAATAAAAACGTAAATATATGTCGTATTGCTTGTTTACTTTGATATTGCTGATTTGCTGAATACTTTAATTTTTGTATGGGATGTTGAATATATTTTGAAAAATGGTTAAGTAATTAGAACAGGTGTATACCTAACTAATTAAATTAGTCATATACATAAAATAAAAGCATGTCAGCTTCTTCTTAAAAAAATAAAAAATCAATAATTTTGTCTTTGTGTTGAAATTATATGAGCACCATTTTGAACCACTCTACATGTAAATTTTTTTTTAATTGATAAAATAATTTGTAAAGAGGTTGTAATCGAATTGTTACACTGTTCTTTTAGAGAATTGGGCCTTGTAGCTATTTGGGCTTAGACTCATATAATTTGTGTTTCAAAACTATAACTCCAGAGATTGTCTTTAGTCACTCATTGAATGATAACTCATTTTTTAATGCAAATATTTCTTTTATACTGAATATAATAATTTTCTTGTGTCATAAACATCATGATATATCTTCTTATATCATATTCATTCATTAAATCAATTCTTTATTCATCAAATCAATTATTTCACTTTACCCATTACACACTAAGATTATCCGAGGATAATTCTTCCTCCACTTTTGGTCAAGTTACTTACTTTTTTTTTTTTGGTAAATAAGTCTTTTATTATCTTTAAATATCAAGTTACTTACTAACTATTTATTTATGTGCAAATAAATATTCTTTCTCCCCCTTTTTCTCAATCCTTTAGTATAAGTTTTCTCTTGTTGTAGTCATCCATTTAAACTTTAAGCTCTAATTATGAGTCACGCCTCTTCAAGTTAATTCTTGTAAGTTCAAGATTTTGTCTAAAAACTTTGAGTTAACACTCTTTAGGCACCATTCTTTTCATACTATTTAATTGACAATAAAGTACCATCGTTTGGATATTTTAATTCTTTTACATACTACATTTTGTCAAATATTTTACATTTCTTTACCGAGAACTCACTTTCATAATTAGTTTACTCTTTGGAATACAATTCCCTTGTCCATTATACATACTTTACATATGAGTCAACTTATTTTAATCATTTCATTTTAAAAACACAAAATACTTTCATACTTCATGCGCTCATAACTCATTACATATTTGATATCATTAATACCATTACTATTCTTTGAGTATATGCGAGTCATTCTCTTATTATTTGCAATAGTTTTCGAGTATTTGTTAGTTATCATTGAACCTTCCCTCCATTATTTATCGAGTCCACCGTAACCACATTTTATTGATCTTGAGGGGTGCCTAACACCTTCCGCTCGAGATAATTTGAACCCTTACCTAGAATCTCAACTGGTTACGTACATTATAATTAAATCATAAATTGCATAGTGTTGACATTGGTGTCATAGTATACCTTGTAGAGTATTATAAGTTGTAGTTTCTTTTGACTTGTGCAAAATAGGGTACAACAGTGTGAATGGTGAGGTGTTTACTTATGTTGCGGTAGTGAATGCGTGAGGAGGAGGATTATTCCTTTTGTGATTGGCAGTTCGGTATTTAATTCCAGCGCAGGAAGGGCATTGGGCTACAGATGTTCAGGCTTTGACCGACAATGTGGCGAGATTGGGTATTTCCGAACTTGATGTGATTCTTGTCTGTGTTGTTATGTTTTTGTTCTTGTTTGAGTGCATTAAGGCTCATTGGTATGGTGGTCTTTATTGGTTTGCCATTGGGGGCACGACATTGCAAAGTGGTACTTAAGAAGCAGTTATTAGAGATGAAGGTGTATTGCAACTTCAAGGTCGAATCGGCGTATCCAGTGTTGATGGTTCGGGGGATATGATCCTTGAAGTGGCTTCTATCTTTAGGAATTTCTGACGCGATGAAAAGAGTTTTACGGAATGTAGAGGAATATGAATGCTTGATTATCGTTTTGGGATGCAATATAGCTTCGAGCTTTTTAACACTGTTGGGCCTTCAGTTGATATTAATAGCATGAACAGATTCTTACAGCTGGTGGACGAGTGTGGACCTAGGAGAATTAATTGGTTTCGTATTTAATGTAACTATTGCAATGTCGTTGGAAAATGTCAGCATGGGGTTATACATGTGGACTATCTATTGTGAGAAGGTTAGGGGTTGCATGATTTCTTATGAGGTTCCTATGTAGGGTTTACCTTTTTATGCAACCGGCGACATATACTACTTTGTGGGCTTGGAGTGGTTGAGAGTGATGGCGCGACAGTCATGAGGTCGAGTATGCATTTAGGGCTGATAATTTGGTATGTGTTATACTTAGTGCAACATGGCTTAGGAGAATTCAGCTGAGTAACAGTGTGAGATCATATCGTAGCTGAGGAGGAGAAGTCATTGTGGGTTCTTCGGCTATGCCATCGTGGATTAACACTAAGTGGGGGAGCCTATCATCAGTGGTTGGGGCACGTGATCATGTGTCTTTGTAGTTTTTGGATTTTGGTACATTGATAGATTAGTTATGACCGAAGAGGAGAACATCAGGAGTAACTCGAGCAAGGAATCTGATGGATGTGTGCTACATTTTGGCTTATCGATTCATGTGAAGATTGTGGAATGAATCAGATTTTACACCTCTTTGTGAACGTGATGTGCAAGGTAATGGATTCTTTCGGTTGCTTCTTTTGGAGTGTTTGTGTGCTAAGGGAGCATTGGTTGTTTTGCTAAGGATTTTCGGGTTCGTTTTGTAGTAAAAGATTGAGTATTGCGGCGGATTGTGATAAAGACTTGGAGTATCTCTAAGTTATCACTAGTTCTGTAGTGCAATGTTAGGGAGATGGAAGAAACAGTTTTGAATTCGCAAAAAGGTCTCATCAGAACTAGCATATCAGTTAGAGGTGCTGTTGAGTGCATGAGAGGATATAAAATGATTTATGGGTATCAAGACGATGTGGTCTTGTGAATTGGGGTCACTCGGGATGAGTGTTGATTGAAATCTATTGTGTGATGTGAAGAGAAATCTTGTCTTCAAAGCAAGCCAAGAGGAAATCTGAAGAAGTTAGGTCAGTTTAGGAGTTGTTTAGATATGCATGGTAAGGGAAACGATCATTTCCTTTGGTGCGATAAAGCTATATAGATGTTCGTGGCTATACTTGTGAGTTTGGCAGTCTGCGCGACTCGATTAATTTAGAAGACTCAGTTTTAGTGGTTCAGTTATGTGAAAATGGGTCGCAAAGAGGTTATGACGGTTTTGACCACGACTTGAGGTTTGTGTCTTCTGTGGTTATGGAAAATCGGTTGCGTGTCGCGATTTCTCCTGAAATGAGTTTTGTAAAGGAGGTTTCTAGCTGATAAAGTGTTTATTCCACAGGTAATTCAAGAGTTATGATGAAATTCCTGTACACTCGCATAACGACATGATATATGCAGCGAGCGGTGTAGAATTGAGATTTGAGGAGTCTATGTTGTGATTCAGTTTTGGCAAGGATGCCACGAGTTCGAAGAATTAGGAGAGATATCAGATGTTTAGAGAATGATGGCGCTATTTTTCTGTCGCCTATGAATGGTGTGTTTTGTAGAGGAGGCCTTATGTATTGATTTGTGGATTTTGGCTAGCACTATTGATATAACATGTTGCTACTCATGGATATACATATTTTGTTACATGGTGCGGAAGGTTGTAGGAGTATCTCCTATGGATGATTGTGTATGTCTGACATGTCAGTTATTAAGTAGTAGAGATTGAGGTAGGTATGGAGCTTCTAGTACTGCCGCCGATTGGAGAGTTTATGACTGAGAAACGCACTATTCCTATGGTTGCAGACTGCAGAAGTTTGTTCAGGATTTGACGATTGTTTGTATCTATCATGGATAGGGTCATTGTAGATCTTGAAAGGATACTTATCTTTTTTGAAATGTTCGGAATCGGTTTAGAGATCCATTGGCAGGCCTAACGTGAATGTATATTCTACTAAAGATTGGATATGCGTACTCAGCGCAGCATTTGTCTTTTGATTATTCCTCAAGCGCGGTGGATGTTATTCATGTAGTCATATATTTCATGTGTTACTCTTTTATACTATGTGAGTTCTGAGGCAACTTTATTATTCACATGTGTGTTATGGTCCTGTGTAGGCTTGTGGTGTTATATGACCAAGATGGCTCTCGTGATGCTGGTTGTTTATTGCACCTTAGTCGTGCTTGGCCCTTTGTGGAACATGATGCTATCTGTCTCGCCAATGTTATGTTTATGCACTTGGAGTATGGACATTTTGGCTCGATGGTTATTCTCATACAGATTGTTAGGTGCGGATCTGATGGTAGGCTGCCACGAATATGATGTTTGGATCAGGTTGTGCACCGCAACGGTATCATGCGTGGATCAGGTTGCACGCCACAATGGTGAGATATTGTGTATGACTCCATATACTATTTTGAGTGTTTTACTTCTCCTCTGTGAGATAGATTCATAGTATTTTGTTCATTAGTTATATTTGTCATGCGTGTGATAGTTCTGTATCTAGGTTTCCTTTCCTTATTGGTCATTCTTGAGTTCTGGCTTATTGGGCACATAGATGGGGTTGTATATGATTTTAGATGGTGTTTGATGCGGCATATCAGCCGAGCATCTTCTAATGTATGTTTGTTGGACATCAAATCCGTGCAACTGGATTTTTATAATGTATGTTTGGAGGGGAAATGTCACAATTCAATTCAGAATGCAGCAGAGTTTATTGTCGAACGGGAGAACTCCATAATTTATTGATTTTACAGGTAGTTATGAGATTTTGTATATCTCTTTCATCATTGAAGAGTTGCAATGGTTAGAATAGGACCTTCATGTGTAGGGAGATGTATTACTGGTACCAGATTCAGAAACTTGCTGCTATTGTGGTCGGATGATATTACTATAGGCATATGACCTATGCAATACATTGTGTGGTTACGGCTTAGTTGTATAAATATGTTCTGGTAAAACTTGTTGAGATTGATACAGTGTATGAATGCAAGAATTAGACCTTATGGGAATTCAGGATGTTATAATTTGGTTCTAAGGCTTGTGGGCTAAGGTAGTAGGAAGAATCTTCTGTTGTGGTTGAGCTAGTGTGCTCATATGGATTGTTGTGGCACAGAGTCAGACCTTAGGCTTTGATTTTCGAGATGTTGGGAGTTCATTGGGAAGAATAATTCTCAATTCGGGAGCTTTAAGTTGGAAGAGTTGACCACCGTTGACTTTTGAGTAAACGATACAATGTGGGATTTGAAGGTTCCTATAAATTCGTAAGATGACTTTGGACTTGGGCATATGTTCAGGTTTAGTATCGGGTGGCCCCGGAATGATTCAACGCTTATTTTCGCAAGTTTGCATTTTGAAAGTTTTGAATTAACTAAGCTTGACTTAGAGTGAACTTCTGCATTATCAGACTTCGGTCGATGTTTTGAGACATTGGATAGGTTTATTTAGTTTGTTGGAACTTGTGCATGAAATTTGGTCTTAATCTGTAAAGTCTAAGTGTGATTCGGATGCGTTCAGCAAAGTTGAAGCTTTGAAAGTTAAGGAAAAGGGTTTTTGATGCAATATAAAAAGCGGAAACAAGAAAACAAAAGATAGAAGTAAGACGCTCAATGAACTATCAAGACAACAAGTAGGAACTAGTCTACTTACCTTCTTGATGAAGTCACGGAGTACCTATACTATACGAACAACCCTCAAGACAACAATGGTCTTGCAAACTGTTCGATCAAATAAAGGAACAAGTTCAATTTTGAATCGCACCAAAATTGGAGAAGTTAATTCACACGATTTTGGGAGCAATGTGCTGCCGGTGTTTGATTGATAATAATGTCAAAAAGGTATCAAAATAATGAAGTGTTTAGGCTTATATAGAATGAACCTTTACCTAAATCAACTAGGAAAAGAATAACTACTTAACCTAAATCAACTAGGAAACAACTAATTAACAAAAAGGCCACAATTTGGCTAATTTAAAGCATAGTCACGCAGGACCAAACAACTAAGAATTAATGTCTTCAATAACTACATAATAATACAACATAAACACAAATGTACATCT
>MCJB01002867.1:0-11070 GCA_002018475.1 Nicotiana obtusifolia | reverse complement strand
TATATATATAAAATAACTGACATTCAGTTACTCAGTACTGTATAGGACCAATCTAGCCAAGGAAACTCCATCCCAAATATAAATAAATAAGGCAACTGCATCCCAAATATAAATAAATTAGGCAACTTCATGCCCAGGGAACTCCATCCGAAATATAAACAAATAAGAATAAATATGGCAACTCCATGCCCAGGGAACTCCATCCCAAACATAATATCCACTGAACTCACTGTAGGGGATGCAGACTCCGGAGGGGCTCCTTCAGTTCAAGCGTTATAATAAGCCAATCTAGCCTGCTGCGGCGTGCAACCCGATCCCATAATAATAAAGTATTTAAAGTCAATATGGCCTGCTGTGGCGTGCAACCCGATCCCATAAATATCCTCACAATCAAGCCCTCGGTCTCACTCAGTCATCAATCTCTCCAGTCTCTCGGGCTCAAAATGTCATAAGAATCAGCCCAAAAATAATAATATGATGTATCAATAATTAGCAACAGAGACTGAGATATGATATGAGATGAATGGACATGACTGAGTATGAAATTACAATTTGAACAAATAATTCAACAATAATAAGACCTCTGTTGGTATCAATAATAACGGCATATTGCCTCAGCATGACTTCTAACATGATTCTCAGCTCAATTTCTTTAACACATGAAAGTACATGGATAATGCCAAGATTATTTGATTACAAAATTTTACGAAATCAATTACGTCACAAATTTCCACGGTGCACGTCCACATGCCCGTCACCTTGCATATGCTTCAACTCCAAACAATTCATATAACACGTAATTCAGGAATTCATACCCCTAACTCCAAGTTTAGAAATGTTACTTACTTCAAATCGTGCAATTCTTTATTCCAATAAGCTTTTTCCTCGCGATTCGGCATCCGAACGCGCGCCTCAAATCTAGTCACAAATAATTCGATATAATCAACACGAGGTGTAGGAATCAATTCCATATGAAAATGCTAAATTTCACAATAAATCCGAAAAAGTCAACAAAAAGTCAACAGTGGAGCCCACGTCTCGGAACCCGACAAAAGTTACAAAATATGAACGTTTATTCAACCATGAGTCCAACCACACCAAATATACCAAATTCTGATATCAACTCAACCTTCAAATTCTCAAATCTTATTTTCAAATCCCTAAGCCCAAATTCTCGAATTTCACCTCAAAAACACGTAATCTAGACGGAATATACGATGATAATTCAATATTATTGACTAACAATGATCACAAGTGACTTAGCTCAAGATTTCCCGTAAAATTTCTCTGAAAAATCGCCCCAAGCCGTGTTCTTTCGCCCAAAAATGTTGAGATAAGCTAAAAAATTAAAACTGCTCTATAAAAACACTAATCTGGTCGCTAAAAGTCCATTTCCCGTCACTAAAGGTCCGCACCAGAACCTGCTTGCACCAGCAATTTAATTTTTCACTAAAAAGGCTCTAACTCCATCATACAAACTCGGAATTCGACGATTCTTATTCCTATGAGTCACAAATAATAATAGTCCCAATTAAAACTCAATTCGAAGCTCATTTGCTCAATGCGATACAAATTTTGCTCTTTAAACAATTAACTCATGTTTCGCGCTAAAAACCCATCCGTGACTTGATGAAATTAGACCAAACATTCCAGATTATTCCTATAATTCATTATCAAACTCTCGGAAGTCTAGAAATCAAATTTCGATCTCTAGAACTAAAAATGGACCTTTGGATCATTACATGCTTATGCTCAAAACACCAAACTCTTCCAAAACTCATCCGAGCCCCATGGCACCCCAACGAAGTATACTAACAAGTCCCACAACATGACGTGAACTTAGTCGATGCCTCACATTATATTAAACAACACTAAAACACGAATCGCACCCCAATTCAAGCTTAATGAAAATTAACGAATTTCAAATTCTACATTCGATGTCGAAACCTATCAAATTAAGTCCGATTAACCTCAAATTTTGCACACAAGTCATACATGACATAACGGACCTATCAAAATTTTCAAAACTGGATTCTGATCCCGATATCAATAAAGTCAACTCCCGGTCAAACTTCCAAACCTTCCATTTCAAACTTTCACCATTTCAAGTCAAAATCAACTAGAGACTTCCAAATAAATATCCGGACACACTCCTAAGTCCAAAATCACCTTGCTGAGCTATTGGAACCATCAAAACTCCATTCCGGAGTCGTTTGTACAAAAGTCAAACTTCGGTTAACTCTTTTCATTTAAGCTTCTAAACAAGGATTGTTCTTTTAAAAATCCAACAATTCACACAAGTCACAATACACATTACGAAGCTGCTCAAGCCTTCAAATTATTGAACGGGATGTAAATGCTCAAAATGACAAGTCGGGTCATTACAATTGCAACTTGAGGACTTTGCTCAAATTTGAATAGCTTTACATCTTGAAGACTTGATTAATTTGAAGAGCTCTGCATCTTGAAGACTTTGCTCGAATTTGAAGAGCTTTTGACCTTGAAAACTTTGCTCGAATTTGAAGAGCTTTGCAACTTGAAGTCTTTTTTCAATTTTGGTGAGCTTTGCAACTTGAAAAATTTGCTCAAATTTGGAAATCTTTGCAACTTGAAGACTTTGCTCAAATTTAGAAAGCTTTGCAAGTTGAAGATTTGGATCGAATTTGAAGAGCTTCAAATTGAAATCTTTTCTCTAATTTGAAGAGCTTTGCAAGTTGGAGATTTGGCTTGAATGTTAGGAGTTTCATGACATACAGTTTAAGCTCGTGCATCAAGGAGCATCATAACTTGCAATTTAGGCTCGTGCATTGAGGAGCATTTTGCAACTTTCAGTTTAGGCTCATGCGTCAAGGAGCGTGATGACTTGCAATTTTGGCTCATGCGTCAAAGAGCGTTTACACTTGCAATTTTAGGCTCATGTGTCAAGGAGCGTATTGACATGCATGGACTCTTCGAATTCAGTTTCGAATGAATACTTGCTCCCATTCTCGGCATCGTCTACTTCTTTTTCATCATGAGTCTCAAAGATAGACAACCTTTGATCTCCATGTGTAGCCATACTCAATTCCATATCATGTGCACGGGTGGCCAACTCTTCAAAAGTTTTAGGCTTTATTCCTTTCAAGATGTAACGAAGGCCCCAATGCATACCTAGGATGCACATTTCGATGCTAGAAGTTTCACTAAGACGGTCTTTGCAATTGAGGCTTAAATTCCTGCAGCGATTGATGAATTCGATAACTGGCTCCTCCTTCCGTTGGCGGGCATTTGTAAGTTCAATCATGCTCACAAGTACCTCGTGCTATAGAATCGATTGAGGAATTTTTGCTCGAATTGCTCCCAACTATCGATGGAACCAGGTTCAAGATCTGTGTACCAATCGAAAGCATTTCCTTTGAGAGATCGAATAAATTTCTTGACAAGGTGATAATCATAAGTTCCAGGCATCATTGCACGTCTCTACAAAGTGTGCAACACGTTGTTTGGAATTCCCTTTACCATCGAATTGTTGAAGCTTAGGAGGTTGATATCCGCTTGGCATCTTTAAGTTATAAATCCTTGGTGTGTATGGCTTTGCGTATATAATGAGACATTTAGGTGAAGGCTTAGTTTTATCTTTGATGGCCCCTATGATGAAGTCCTTCAATTGCTCAATGAATCTGTCCATCGAAGAGACTTGGTGCTCTTTGGTTATTGTTGCTAGCTTTGCAGAGAACTCTCCTTTCTCTTGAATTTCTGAAAGCTTCATAGGTGCTTGGCTTGATTCTTCCTATGTCATACTCTCCACCTTATCCATCAACTTGAAAAATTTATCATCTTGATATTTTATGTAATTTTGTCAGGCCTTCAACTATTTTTGTCAAATTTGCAAGTTGTTCTTTAGTCATCATCGTTTGCATGACCAGCGCAGAGGACGAAGAATGATATGGATTATTACTTGGATAGAGATAGTGGCACAAGGAGAAATTGGAGAAAATTCATTGCTCAAGACGTCATCATCTTTCTGCATGAAGGGATTGTGGGACTGACGCTGGCATTTTTTTGAAAGGCTGAATCGCGCCAAACTTCGTTCTACCACCTTAGCGATGTTGTTCCCTTCTTCTTGCATGTACGAGAAGGATCTTACTTCTTTTGGAGAAGATGAACCAAACACATGAGTTCTGGACGGTACTTTAAGCATTTGTTGTCCTAGCATCTCGACTTTGCTTCTTTTGATTTGGCCAACAATCTCCATAGCAACTTTCAATCCGCTTTTGGAGTCAAATCTAGGGTTGATTTTCATTGAGGTCATCTTGTTGTTCTTGAACTTCGACGAGAAGAGATGGGAGGTAGAGATAATCTCACTGGGCGTGCCAAAATTTGTAATAACTAAATTTTGCTCCTGAAAAATAATAATCAAGACAAGAAATATAGTGACAAATATTATATTTGATTTCAAGTGATGAGGTTACAATCTCTAGAATATCTCAAATATAAAGAGATGTAGGTCTCTGATTCTTCGCCTCGCGAACGATGGTTCAAGAGCTTAAGAGCTTAATCTTGAACTTGACGGTTTTCAGATTTGTTGTGCGTCATGAACAATTTGAAGGTCGTCATGAACCAGGATTTGTTGTTGGGTTATCACGAACGGAAGATTTGAAGCCGCCCGCTTATGATTTGAATTCGTGTTTGGGATTTGACCATAGACGAATAATGCAGATGTGGATGGAGACCTTGATGCTATTCTCCAGAGCTTCTTTAGCCTTTCCTTGTGCTTACTTGTTGTCTTTGTAACCTTCTCCTTTCACCCCTTATATAGGTGTAGGATAGAATAGCCTCCAAGAAAATTCTCATGGGCCTTTGGGCTTGGGACTTTATATGGATCGATCCATTTAGTAGAAAATCAATTAAATGGGTTAGTCCAATAATATTGAATTTTTATTCAGATCAATTTAATTAAATTTAAATAAATAACCAAATTATACAAGCCCGAAATATTTGCTTGAACTAATATATGTGATGTATAGTAAAATCCAAATTCTTATGAATTTAAATTTAATAAAATTTTAACTATCTACAAAATCTAAATGGTTGCAGTGGAAGATCTTATTTGTGCAAATCATTCATTCGTTTGTCATCTTCTCTAGATCAAGATTTGGTTAAAGTAAAAGGAGGATTTGCACAAATAGAATATTCCAGTATCACTATTTAAATTTTGACCTTGTTTTAAAAAATTTGATTCATAACTAGCAGTACTAGAAATCCGGTAAAAAGCGACTAAAATTTAGCGATTAACGTCGGTATGTATAAAAAAGCGACCAACGTTGGTCGCTAAACTGGTGAAAATAATAAAATAATAATTTTAAATACATTAGCGACCAAAGTTGGTCACTAATTTCGTCAAACTGTTGACCGGACTGGTCAGACTTGCTTGGTCAAAGAAATACTCAGATTAGCGACCAATGTTGGTCGCTTAAGAGGACCCACTTATAAAATTTTAATTATTATAATATTATTTAAATTAAATTATAAAATATAAATAATTAAAATCTAAAATTAGCGACCAAAGTTGGTCGCTTAATAAAGAGTAAACAGTTGAAGACCAACTTTGGTTGCCAATCGGGGGAAATATAAATAAATCTGATTTACAGTTGGCGATCAACTTTGGTCGCTAATTTTAAATTATATATATTTGACGACCAAAGTTGATCGCTTTTTAGGTCAACATTTGGTCAAAATTAAAATCGTTTTTGTATTACTATCTAAATAATATAAATGTAAGCCGTTAACACTTTTGTAATACAAGGGATGAATAGACTAAAATATACTCTAACATGCTATATATGCAGTTAAGTAGTACTAGGAAGCGTGCGTGCGTATCCATATATATATATATATATACAAACATGAAACGCTCGGAACACAAGGACGGGTTATTTTAAGTATTGATATACTTGTAAAGTGATTCATCGACTTATAACCTACTCATATGCATGTATATATATTAACAATAAATTAAAACGTCTCGACTTATATCAATTAAGCTATATTCGATATAATATTAGCTAATGCACTAATACTTAGTGTATAGTATAGTATAGTATATATATACTATACTATACTAAATAGACTAACATTGTCTTCTTCAACAAGTTTAAAACATAACGATAGTATTGTTTAATCTTCTTCAACCAAATAGATTCGATCAAATTATTAACGATAGACAATATAAGCTCAATGGAATATTACCCCCTCAATTTCAACCAGAAATAAGCAAAGAGCCTTTAATTTTCTATATATATATATTTCATTCTTTCCAATGTACTGATAATATTATTGGAAGAAGGTGGAGGAAGGAGGAGAAGAAGAAGATGAGGAGGAGGAGAAATAGAAGGGAGAAGCGAGGAGGAGAAATTCTGTTTTGTACAACTTTTATTTAGAGCCGAGAGTGCACTTGCATGTCTTCCAATTTTCCACCTTGTTTTGACTTCTGAAAAGTGTAGAGAACATAATGGATGTTTGATGTGCAGTTTTGGTTAATTGGTTTTCAAGGATTTTCACATGATGAACTTTTGATTCTATTAAATAAAGAGAAGAATGTCAGCATCTTTTGCCCATATACGCACAGATAATATAATTTATTTAGTGATAATTAAAAGTGATTTTTATTCTCAAGGAGTCAGAGAAAAATTTAAGGACGAGGGATTTTATCCCTAAGAGACAATTTGTGACAAAAATTTCACAGTTTGAACCGTAGTATGACAGAATATATTCTTTAACTATAATGTTGCATAAATTAATTATGTCAATTGGAAGGAGTGTCGACTGGGCTGTCAAACACTTTGGATCCCCCATATATCCTTGCAAAATTGGGAAAAATCAGAAATAGTCGGATATATTATTGGTAATTGAAAAATAGTTAAAGTTTAAAAAGTAATTGAAATTTAGTAACTTTTTCATGTAAAGATAAAATTTGAAAAAAAAATATTCTTAAAAATTCAAAAAAAATTTAGCATAATATGCTAGAGTTCGAATTTTTACATATGAGATTCCAACATAATACACTTGAATTTTATAATGTGTTGAAATACGAATGAAATATGCTGGAAGTTTATACGCATGAGCTCCATAATCCAACATATTATGCTAGAACTTTTTGTGTTTCAGCTAGAGTATATTTGTACAGATTTTTTCTCCGCATATAATAGTGATTATTTTTCAATAACTTTATAAATATTGACTGTTTTTCGATTATTGATCCGAAGATTGACTAGCACGTACTATTTTCACTACAAATTCTGTTAGACCTAGCACCAATGGAATTTTGAGCTACGACTCGGGCCAGCCTATTTATATACATTACATGGGACTAAAGTCCAACCTGCAAAGAGTACAAATGGCCCAATCTGCAATTTTGTGTTTCATACATTAACTAATCTATTAAGAAAGATTCTATTAAAAAGAAACTAAAAAATACCATTAACTGTCTGTTAGAGCTCTCTTTATATTCACGTTGGAGTCACAGATCACGAGTCACGACCCATTTGATCTTCTCTGTTTTCTTAGTATATAAGTCACTAATTAATCTTCTCGTTGAACATCATTCGTCTCAAAGTAAGTACGCTGTGAATACCCAGGAAAAAATAAAAAATAACTTAGATTTATAATTGGTAATTAAAATATAGTTACAATTTTAAAAGTACTTTTTCATGTAAGATAAAATTTGAACAAAAATATCCTTAAAAATCTGAAAATATTCCAGCATAATATGCTGGAGTTGGAATTTTTTGTATATGAGCTTCCAGCATAATATGCTGGAATTTCATAATGTATTCCAACAAAATATGCGGGAAGGTTATATGTAGCGGCTCCATAATCCCACATATAATGCTAGAACTTTCTGTGCGCTGGAGTTCTAACATAATTGTTGGAAGTTTATACGCAGTAGCTCCATAATCCCACTTATTATGTTGGAACTTTTCGTGTTTCAACAAAACAGTGGCTATTTTTCAATGACTTTGCAACACAGGCTATTTTTTGATTACCAGTTTAAAAACTGTGTAGCCCGTGCTATTTTTACTGAATGCTCTTGCACATGCTCAGACCAGTAGCTCCACTGGTTATGGGCTAAAAGTAATCTTTGCCCAAATGATTTCGGGCTAGACTTTTTCTTTTTCTGGTTTGTTTGAATTAAAAGCCCACAAGACTAGCAAATTTCTGCTAAGCCAACTTAACCCATCAGCAGCCCACCAGCCCTCTTTAATTCACTCATATCTGGAGAGATCTTAGCAACGTCATTTCAATTGATCCAACGTTGGATATCCTTTCCCATATTATATACATATAAAAACCCTAATTATAAACCAACTCCAAACCCTAAACCTTTCCAACCCGCTGCCTCTCTCTTTCGTCAGGCCGGTCGGCTCTTCGCCGGGAAATTCATCTCCGAGATGCTCTTTAATTCACCAGAGCACGACACGTGTCTCTAGTCCTAGCTATCGCTTTGTTAGAAACTTTAGTTTTTCCTTTGATGGACACGAGAAACATGATAACAATGTCACCGTCGTCCCTATGATCCTGCTGAGATATACTGGGTCCCTATGATAGCAAGATTCAAGGTATATCTCGGTCTGCATCATTCGTGACAATGTTTTTCTTCCCTCGAGCTTGGAACATATCGGACCAGAGGCGGATTTAGGAATTAGGAATTGACTATCGCGGGCGCCATTGTCTATTATTAGGCAAAGCTTTATTATATGGAGTACTAAATGTGAAGATATCAGGCAAAGTTTTATTGTATTAAAGTCTTGGAAACGTTGCATTTCTATTGTTTTTATTTTAACTTCTGACTTCCTACAGTAATCTTATTAGATATACTATTTATTAGAGCAAATTTTTGTATGTATTTTAATGTATATCTGCAAGTAGCTGTAATCATTACCTGTTGCATTATTGTTCATGTTAACTATATTGTTCCATATGTACAAGAAAAATAATTGGCACACTGTGCCATTTATTGATTTTGGCTGCTTTTTTTGAAAAACATTGTTCATGAATATGATCAGTTTTTTAAAGTGGTTTATGGAATTATTTGGGTAAATTTTTCTAACTTTTTTTCAATTAAAATGCATCTTCAAATATTCTGGATACTAGCTTGGATGTTCTAAATATTTGGTTACTTCATGTTTTGCTATTTACAGCTTGTTTGAATGGTTGTTATCTATTGTATTGTATTAATACTTTAGGTACAATATATAATTTGATTGTTATTTATATTTTATTGTATTGTATGGTTAAATTTATAGTTACATAATAACAAAAATTGTCACTTTGTAGAACGAATGATTTGGTGTGGTTGTGTTACCTCATTTTTTTCTCATCTTGTCCTTTTCTATTTATTAAATAATTATATTTTATTATTTACCTTACCTTTTTATATAATAATATTACCTTGTATCTTATTATTTCTTCTTTATAGTGTTGTAAATTTATTTTTCATATTGTTGGTGCATAACATAATAATACAAGCTATCTAAATATTATATAAATCAAAACGATATAGGACAATACTATATAATACATTATGCAACGATATAACAAGCTATTAAGAGGAAGTTAGCTAGAATAAAAGACCAGTAATGTAGGTTTTATGTAAAGTCTTTTGGATTTTGGACGACGTAAATATTTTAGACAGGCGTTGGCTTGTTATGTTGTAAAAGTCTTTGAACTATTTCATCCATTATCTTAAAGTTTTGACTTAGTTGCACCTAAAATCTTTCACAATTTTTAGCCTCGTCTACATCACAGAATTCACACAATTCCTTTTGAGCTTTCTTATGAAATTGAGTTTCTTAGGAGCAAAACGCTATTTGTTCCCATTTCTATTAGAAAGCTAAGCTTTAAAATTTTCTATTTTCTTGTCGACTATAATCTCATATTAGTTCTGTACTTCATGGCTTAAATTTTTATTAATTCACTACAAGAAAATACTTATTTTGTGGGGGTTATTTTGATAATTTGTGGCGATTTTCGACCCCCACAAAATGAGTTGTGGCAGTTTTTAAAAATGCCACAGATATGATTGCCACGGGCAATATTGCGATGAATTTTTAAAACTTCCACGACAATCCCCATAAATTGAATTTAAATTTGTACGATTTTCAAAAACAATTAGTAACAATTTATAACTTGCACGATATGATCCCAATGTTCTAAACCAATCAGTTGTGGGGGTTTATAACCCCCATAGTATGATATTATTATTTTAAAGAAATAGTGGATTATAGCATTAAAAAAATAATTTTATTGAATAACTTATAATACAAAAATAAAATTCTATTATAAATAACCATAATACTAAGCATAAGAAGCTCGAATCTGTATCAAACTAAACTAATAATAACTGTCATGGGCGGCTTTCCAGCCTCGCCCCATGACCCCTTGGACGCGCCCCGTGGCGTCCTAAGCCTCTCAAATCCTAGCGCCACGAACGGCCCCGTGGTCTTGGCCGCGCCAAGTGACAAGCGCGCATGTGCCTTTGTCGCCCCACCAACACTCCTTGCCGGCGCCCAGCGGCTTGTGAGTGGCAACTCTGCTGCGTGCACAGACAAGCGATGCCGCGCCCGCCGACAGCAACGCGCGCGCGGACCCTGACCCTCAAGACGAAGTTGCTGCCATTGGACTTAGTTGTTCTACATCTTAGAAGACTAAGTTCCTTTCATTGTAAATATAGAATAGGTTTACTTGTTTTATATTCATTGTGCTCCTCGAGCTTCATTAGGTCTACTCTTGTAATTTTGGTTTATTTATTTTAAGCATTATTAGGGGGGTATCAGCATTCAAACATTTTCAGCAAGCATTCAAATTCTCTGTACTGGTGTCTCACCCCCTCGACACCGCATTAGCTTTGTAATAGCTTTCAGCATTTTCAATACAATCATCAAAAATTCATCAAAGCTTCCGCTGCTCTCAATTCTCTTGTTGCCTACGATATTGGTTTTCTCGCACGGCACTGACAATCTAGTCTAGCGTGCGGAGGGGACCTCAGTTGGCGGACGGCAATCGTACTGACATCGATTGCCTAGCCTTACG
>MCJB01002866.1:0-11070 GCA_002018475.1 Nicotiana obtusifolia | reverse complement strand
AATTTCAAACCTTTCAAGCAAATAGTCTAACATAAATCAACTCACAAATACTACAAAACTGACACAACAGTCATAAAACAATCCAATGAATCCGGAATGAGTGAACTTGAGACTAACTTAATCTTCAAACTAAAGAAAAGCAGTGATAAGCAATCTCAAATCAAGTCCTCTTAAATGGTCTAATAGCTTGCATTATATCGACGCATAACAGTAATAAAAATAGTACATTAAAACTACAACAGTATCCATATTCCAATATGAAGCGTGACGGTGGTTACACTAATACACAATAGACTGCTTGAAACAAAATGCACAGTAGCACAGAAGAACCATTAACAGTTCATTTACAATTTTCAGAGATAGACAACAACATTTGATTCATCATCGATATTAAACGACTATTAACATTACACACGTGACCTTGATCACGAGTACGAACATAGGCAATTCTTAGTCATGAATGACCAAAAATGGGCAGAACACCAGAAGCTTTCAAGGAAGCAGAACATGTAGTAATAACAGTTATGTAAGATAACAATTGTGCAACCCATATGATTCCGAAGTCGATCATCAATTTATAATGAAAATAAGCCCGACGAAAATAAGACCGACGAAGCAACTGCATAATATCGGTGACAAACAGTAATACGCACAATGAATAGCATTCAAGAGTTATTAATCAAAGACGAGCAAATTCGAACGGAAAACAGACAGAACGAATCAAACAGGTCTGGATAGGAACTGAGAAATCATACATATAGTTTGTGACACGATTTGTAATTACAAAGGCGCTAGAGTGTACCTAGAAAACTGCAAACAAGCTTATCTACGCGAGAATGGCCACAGAGATCGAACCACAGCAGCAGCAACGACACTAAACAGTGTTCTGTTTTTTTTTATTTAAACTCACGCTCTGTTTTTCTCTTTTTCTTTAGTTTCCCTTGTCTTTTTTCGAACTCAAAACTCCCTCTGTTTTTAAAACTTTCTTTCTTTAAAAAAAAAGTTTCAGATTTCTTCTTCTTAAAAAATTTCTAACTCTTGAAAATTTTCGACTTCAAGACAGATTCTCACTCTCAAAAATTTCGACCTCAAACTCTCTGTTTAGCTTTTTTTTTTCTTCTTAAGATTTCAGATTCTTTTTTCGTAAGCCCTCTCTCAAAAAACCGACCCAGAACGAAGAAGAAATCACACTATATATAGGAAGAACCCCCCAAACACCCTTGTCCCCAAAAAACCCGAAAAATGAAACAAAAAATCAGAAAAATCCAAAACCCTTACCTCTGTCCGAAAATCGCTTTTTCAAACCGTATCCGGGACAAATGGACGGCGTAGATCGATTAAGAGCTGATCTACGGCCTCCATTTGAACCGAAAATGGTCCCAAAACCGTAAAAGTACTGGGTGTGTACCCGTCTTTGTTAGTGTTCCGTAGTACGTGGGGGAAGGGGAGGGGACCACGGTACTCGTTGAGTAACTCGCCTGATTTTGGCGAGTTGATGGTGGCGGGAATCGGCGGGGCAGAAGGGGCAGCGGCGGATTTGGTTTAGAGAATTAGGTTTAGGTTTTAGTTTTTAAAAAGGGGGTGCTTTTGGATTAAAAGAGGGGTGAGGGAATTGGGCTGGCCGAATTTAGTGTATTTGGGCCAAATGTTTTTTAAAAATTTTGGCCCAATTCATTTTAGGCCTTAATTAATTCCTCTTTTAATTTGTTAAATAATTTTCCAAAAATAGAAGTCCTAAAAATAAAATCCTAATTCATCAAAATGTGTAATTAAACTAATTTAACATAATGCTAGGCTCTATGAATTAAAACTTAAAAGATGCACTATTTTATGATTTTTAATTTTGTTTTTCTTGAATTAATGACCTAATAATTAAATATGAATAATTATAGATCCAATTAATTATTAAAATGGCTAATAATCAATTTTAACTATTTTTTTTTTAGGAGTATTTAGGGCGGGGAAAAAATCACGTGCTCACAATTGCCGAACGAAATGACAATCTAATTCCTCATATATTGTGTGTTCATGGAAGACAGGATTTTTGGCGATGTGAATCACTGCCTGACTATCAGAGTGAACAACGACTGGTAAGAACGGAGAAACAGGCAGATCTTGAATAAGATGAACAAGCCAAGTGACTTCAGAAACTACCTGTTGCATTGACCTACATTCTGCTTCAGCAGATGAAAGAGAAATCAAAGGTTGTTTCTTTGATTTCCAAGAGACCGGCGAACGACCAAGACTAATAAAATAGCCACTAACGGAGCGTCTGGTTTCCGGACAAGAGCCCTAATCAAAATCGCAAAAAGTAAAGAGTTTTAATGAAGAATTGGATTTGAAAAATAATCCAAGACTGGGATTACCCAATATATATCGAGACAATGTGTAGTTGCATCGAAGTGTGATTGACGAGGAGTTTGCATGAATTGGCTAAGCCGCTGAACAACAAAAGTGATATCCAGCCTAGTATGAGTTAAGAAATTCAATTTATCAAATAGCCGATGGTAGACAGTTGGATCAGATAAAAGTTCACCAGAGTCTGCTTGTAACTTGTAATAGGGATCCAATGGAGAAGAAGCAGTCTTTGAATCAAGGCAATTGAATTCTTCGAGAAGTTCCAAGGTAAAATTTTGCTGACTCAAAATTAAACCTTGCTGACTCAAAATTAAACCTTACTGCTCCCTGATAGTTTCTATACCAAGGAAAAATAAGCTTTCCCAAGGTCCTTTATCTTAAACTCTGAATCAAGAAAGGCTTTTAGAAGGTTTAACTATGTAGGATCATCGCCTGTTAATAAAATATCATTGACATAAACTGCCACTATGAATACACCAGAGTCAATAGTTTTAAAAAATAGAGAATAGTCGTTAAGTGAGTGAGTGTAACCCTTGAAGTTGAGAGCAGCAGTTAGCTTTGCATACCATTGCCTGGATGCCTGTTTTAATCCGTAGAGAGACTTATTCAATCTGCATATATGATTAGGACTAGGACAATCCATACCTGCAGGAATTTTCATATAAACCTCCTCCAGTAAATCACCATGTAAAAAAGCATTATTAACGTCTAATTGAAACAATTTCCATCCTTTGTTTACAGCCACTGCCATGAGACATCTAACGGTGGTCATTTTAACCACAAGAGAAAAAGTCTCGGTATAATTGATGCCCTCTCTTTGAATGTCTCCCCTTACAACCAATCGAGCTTTAGTTCTCCACACTTCTATCGGATTTATATTTCCCTTTTGCAAATCCATTTACTGGGTAGTGCTTTCATACCCTTAGGTAGTTCCACTACTTCCCAGGTCTTATTAGCTTCTAAGGCTGCAAACTTTGAGCCATTGCATCCTGCTTGCCAGGGTGTAACCTTGCCTGTGATAAGTAGTAGGTTCGGATATGTGGAAAAGAGACTTTAAAAAATTCTGATTAGTGGAAGAAAGAGCAGAAAAAGAAAGAACATTAGGTTCTAGAGGTGCTGCAAAACAAGTAGATGTTAGGTCAGTTAGGTAAACTGAATTGCACACATAATCTACCTGATATGAGGGCGTGTTATGTGTTCTAAGTGATCTTCTTAATGCAGGTTGAACAAGGGATTGATCAGTAGAAGGTGCAGAATCAGAGAAAGAAGATGACTGATGAATCTGAGGTGAAGATGATCTTGGAGAAGGAATGAAAACAGGAGACTTGCCAAGGACAAGTGATGCAGGAGTAAGAGGTTCGATTGAAATTGATCCAGAGGGTGAAGGTGCTAAAGGAGCAGATTCTTGTTCTGCAAGTGAAGGTAAGATTGAAAAAGTTGATTGTATAGGATTGTGTGTAGAAAAAGGAAAAATATCCTTATAGAATAAGACATATGTATTTTTCTGTAGTAAGATCCAAAAGTTTGTATTATTTCTTTCCAAAAGGATACCCCATAAAAATACATTTGATGGATCTAGGATCAAATTTAGACCTATGAGAAGACAAAAAATAGGCATAACATAAACAACCAAAAGATTTGAAAGAATCAAAAGAAGGATTATGACCGAACAAAACCTCATAAGGAGACTTAAGACCCAAAACCTTTGAAGGAAATCTATTTATCAAAAAAGTAGCAGTTAATAAGCACTCTCCCCAATAGATAATAGGAATTTGGGACTGAAAAAATAAAGCTCTACTTGTTTCTAATAAAGGTTTGTGTTTGCGCTCAACCACACCATTCTGTTGAGGTGTGTTTACACAGGTAGTTTGATGCAAGATACCCTGAGAGGAGAAATAATCAGAGGAAGAAAGACTAGACCTTAGTTCTAGTGCAATTATCTGATCTAACAATTTTGACTTTAGTAGAAAACTGTCTTTCAACCATAGCTAGAAAAGATTTCAAAATTGGAAAAGCAATACTCTTGGTTTTAAGTCAATAGGTCCAAGTTCCTTGATTGAAATTATCAACAATAGTGAGAAAGTACTTGTAGCCATCATGAGTTTGAACCTTATAGGGTTCCCAAGTGTCAATATGAATTAGCTCAAAAATAGAAGTGGATGAGATAGTGCTGGAATGAAAAGGCAATTTAGTTTGTCTAGCTTTAGAACACACATCACAAGGAGCATTATATTTAGTTAAGGACAGATGCTGAAAAATAGATAAATTTCCCATACTAGAAAGTGGCATATGCCCCAAAAGTTTGTGCCATAGGCTTACATCTTTAGGTAAAGCAACAGAACAAAAAACAGAACTAGAAACAGTCTTCATATTAGGTTATTACAAGCTGAAGTAGGCTGGGAAACATGTGGAGAAACGGGATGATGGTAAAACTCCAAACTAAAAGAGATGGATTTGGGGTTGAGGATATAGAGTCATTCCATGACTTCACCAACTACCACTGGCCTCTGTAGAGAACAGCCCTGCAATATAGTACCGATGGAAGTGAATAACAAAATACTATTGAGATATTTTGTTAGCTTATAGACTGAAAGTAGATTGAATTAAAAAAAACAGGCACATATAAGACATTATGAATGGTCAAACCTAGCAAAATATGCACACTCCCTACTTGACTGACCTTAATCTTATGAGAGTTAGGGAGATTAATATGAAGAGGTACAGGTAAAATTGACATGTTGAACAAAATAGAAAAATCAAAGGTCATATACTCTGAAGCTCCTGAATTTATGATCCATGTATTGGGATAAATGTGAGAAAAATAGGTGTAAAATTTCAGCTTAGTCAAAGTTATACCTGCATAGTTTGCAGACACATTGGCTTCAGTAACTTGTTCACTTTGTGGCCTAATTTTATCTGCTGAAGCAAGTGAAACAATTGAGAGTATTGATCCTGAGTTAAGCATTTTCCTCCGGAACTTCCTTCCCCTCCATCGGCTAAATTGGCAATCATTACACAAAGCATTGCTGTGAGGATTTTCTTGAAATTTTCTAGGCTCGGTAAACTTAAAGTCCGAGGGGAAACCAACAATCCTATAGCACTTATCCACTGTATGCCCTGGTTTTTTACAGTTGTTGCAAACTAGTTGTTTTTCTTTCCTCCAGGATTTCTTTTGTACTTGTTATCCCCAAATTTCTGATTAACGTTTCGTTGTTGAGATACCAGAAAAGCAGTTTCAACAGGATTACTCCAACATGAATTTTTCTTTATTTTTCATCTTGGATTAAGAGAGAATAATCTTAATTCACATTAGGAAGTGAGTTCATCATGGGTATGCTATTTTTAACAACACCATAAGTCTCATTGAGCCCCATCAAGAATTAAATCAGCCTGCCATCTTGGAGGGATTTGAGAGTCTTTTCTTTCCCAACCACAAGAACAGTTACAAGAACAATGGATACAGGTATTAAGAGTATCTAACTCATCACAGATTTTCTTTAACTTAGTATAATATCCAGCAATATCATGTTACCTTGAACAAGCTCTGCTAAATCCTTTTGTAGCTGATACAACTGAGCACCATTGCATTGCCCAAACCTGGCCTCTAACTCTATCAAGATATTTTGCAGTTCTGGAATAAAGTACACTATCTGCAATGTCCTTTGAAAGAGAGTTAAGGAGCCATGAGATTACCATATCGTTGCAACGATTCCAAGCTTTATGTGTGGGAGAAGTCAGATTTGGTTCCTTGATACTCCCATAAATAAAGCCAATTTTGTTCTTAGCTGAGGAGAAATAACCATTGCTCTCCTCCATCATCCATAGCTCTTTCCATTAAAAATGGAGTAGACTAAGACCATGCCTGAAGAGTCTGATGGATGGAGGTAAAAGGGGTGAGAGGCATCACTCACAACTACTACTTGAGTAGGTGCTGTGAGAGAAGGAGTGCCATCGTTAGATGAAGGAGCCATGAGGAAACTGGATAAAAAAACTGAAGAATTAAGGCAGCTGAAGAAAACTGGAAGGAAAAGAAACTAAAAGTAAAATAGCTCTAGAGAGGAATGTTATGCTCTATACCATGATAGATTTTAGGAATTTTTCTTCTCATTCAATGAATGATGTAAGCTGTACAGAGTATCTTTATACAAGCGTATTGGGCAAGAATGTAAAATCTATTCTATAACTACCTACAGTTGTCTCTCTCTGATTTTTCCTATTCTAACAAACAGTCAGATAAATACGAAAATAAAAAAACTTAAAAAATGCTAGATTTATCCACATGCAATGGGCATAGAAGTTTCAGGAAGAGCTATATTGAATGGGCCGCATATTTGTTCTTTACTTGATGGCCCAACAGACTTAAGATGTTGGGCCTTTGAATCAGATATTGCACTTAGCCCAAATGTGGACTTATGCCTTAATTGGTCAGTCTCTTGAGTTATTTTCATTAGCCTCATTTTCTTTGTCTGAAAATGTTTCCTTTGCAGACTCAAATTAAGGTTCTTCATGTCAGAATTTTCGGTGCCAACATTTATCTGAATGGTGGATGAAGTTAATTAGTAGTATTACTTAGTGACCAGCTTAACTTGGATTCTCTGGAGGATAACTTTAATATAAGTGATGAAAATATTATTCAACAACTTAGGGTCGATAACATTCACACACAATTTAATTTAAATTTTTTGGTGAATTTTTCGATATTTTTTAAAATCGACTAAGATAGAAGAATAAAGTATGATGATTTACTTTTATATTTTCTTACCTACATGTAATAAAGAGAATATGTATTTCCTTTTATCTTATGCTTAGTGAGATTAGGTTGATCTCTTACTTCACTTTTGTTTCTTAAAGTTTTGCTTAATAAATTATTAATGTTTTTAAAAAAAAAAAAAAAACTAGCCAACAATAGGTCACAATCATGTTACAAAAGGTCAAGAAGGAAAAGGGCAGATCGTCTTTGACGTCACGATATGATATTCTATAGATAGTCCCATACCAAGGTAACATAAATGATAAAAATGTAATTTTATTCTCTTTCATATACCTCTCTTTACAAATTATTTCCACCATTGCCAACTTGATACCCTATGAGATGGTTTTGTTTAAAGACAAGTTATGTTGGAATTATTTTTTTATTGGCTGTTTGGTATGTTGTATTAATCTTGAGATTGTCAATTTTATTGCTTTATTCTAGGATAACTTATCCTAGGATTACTATTCCACCATTAGGCAGGTATAAGTTATCCAGTACTATTTTAATCATAGGGTAACTTATTCCGGGATTAGTAATCAAATAAGGAATAAAACGATAATATATTTTTATTCCGAAATTATTTTTGCTTATCCATCGTACCAAACGACCCCTCTTGCTTCAACCAACTTACTGGATTAAGTTCGTCACATAGAGGCATCTTAAAGCATGTAAAAAAAAAAAAATCGCAAAAGCTAGTTGAAGATATAATAAATTAAATATAAAGTTTTAATTTTTTTAATAATTAAACTTTTAGATGAGACGGTAACATACATATAGTGTCAAAGTTGAATAGACAAGTTATAATATCAAATCTACATCCACCCATAATCAAATAAAAATTATTTTCACATATTTGACCCATAAAAGAACCAGACATGTACTTGAGAAGTATGTTAAAAATATAATTAAATAAATAAAAGTATTCTTTCTCTAACAACTTAAGTTTTTAGCTAAAGCCATCACATAATTCAATAATGCTCACACCACTGACCGGATTTATACCTAACGAAAGGTAACCTTGCACAAATTATACTTGAATCATTAGAGCTTATCACATTCACCAAGTAGTTGCGAGAATTTAAAAACATAGTTTCCATTTCATTTTTCAGCCAGAAAACTAAAAACTTACTGCATATTTAATTTTCATGATTAGGAAGTTATGGATTGCACATCAAGGGAGAAGTATCAACAAGAATTCTCCAGGTGTGAGATTATGAGTGATATATAGAGTTATTTCATCATTATCTGCAATTCCATCCGTCCACATATTAATTGAGATTCGTTTATTTATTTTAGATCAGATCGATAAAAGAAAAATAACTCTCGTTTGGTTCTGAAAAATACTTCATGGCCATACATTCCTTTTCACATCAGTACTTATCAGGTGAAAATTCTGACTAATGATAGATGGTTCTAGTAGCAAACCATGCATCACCACCATCATCACTATTATTTTTGGCGGAATATATATATTGTCAATCCTTTAAATGTACTAATATATTAAATTTAGACTCTCGAACCAAAAATTGTTATATTTGAACACTTGAACACAAGATAAAGTATTTATATTAGATACTTTCCACTCAAACTTTGGTAAAACTTCTATGCGTTAACCATTAACAAGATAGCTCAATTAAAAAAGAACCCAATTAACTAAAAACAAACTCTCCCTCCGTTAAACAAAAGACTCGCTCTGTTAAAAGAAAAAAAACCAAGAGGCATTATTTTCTCAAAATCTCCCAGTAAGGTGTCTAATAAAACTATTTTATTATGTGTTCATGTGCTCAAATTAATGGAACAACTCTTAATTGAATTGTTCAAATGAAAGTCGTGGAAGCAGCAACCATTAGGTAATCTGCCTACATCACACTCTTGAGGTGCGGTACTTCGTCGGGCCCTGCATGAATGCGGATTACCTTATATATCGAGTTGTCCTTTATAATGGCAAAATCAAGTTTAAGGAACGATATTTCGCCAATTTTTTTTCCTTTTATCGAGCCACAAACAGAGAAGTGGCTGATTTTCACTCCATGATCAAAGTGGCTAAAGTTTTGTCTGATTTTTAGATATTTATGAATGCGTGAATGTTCTACTAATTTATTAGAGGAAAGAAAACAAGATAATCTCCCATAGAAAAATGGCAGCGAACTATCTAGAAGTGAAAAATATTCGATTTTGGTTTCATTTGACAGAGACAACAAACATTGGCATCTAGTTAATATATGCAACGAACTCAATAGTGTTGGATACATCAGATGAAAAAGAAATCCATACATTATGTGGCTTCGTTCATCTTTGTTCTTATTTTGTTTGTACTATAGATATCAAATGTTGTCTATAGAGAGAGACAATAAGATAACAGCTTAATTAGCTTTTGAATATTGTTGAGGTTTAAGAAGGCTAAGGAATTTGAAAGCACAATTGCTATTTATATTCCATATGACTCTTACAACACTAGTATTGGGTATTATTTAAGGATCCAATCAGCTTTTTCTTTGAATATGATTGATTTTTCATACATATTCTGATTTTTTTAAAGAATTGCATCTTACAATTCTTCTTATATAGCTTCTAAGTATTATTAAAAATTAAATAGTCAATATTCAAATTAAGATAAAAATAAGTAACGTAATTTAACACTAGCACGTACTACAACCCGACATTCTTTAAAAGAAAAAGGAAGTTATTTCTTAAACACGTTGACCGAAACAAACTAGGAACCATGAGTTGAAGATAAAAGTTTACATGTATCAATTACTCATAGTAAAGTACATTAATTTACACAACAGCACGCTGACTCAAATCTACTTATTCGAGAAGAAGGGATAAAGACGAGAAAAGGATAATAATTACTGCTACTACGTATATGGCTGAGGCTTCGTAGTATGGAGCCAATAGCTGAATATGCTACTTCCTCTGTTGCGTTTTTCTACGCGTTTTTCAAGAAATATTAATTAATAAAGAAATTAAATTTTTTTATTTTTATTTTTATTTTAAAATATAATTTCTTTTTATTGAATATTTATTTTATTTATGTATTATCTCCATCTAAAAGAACAATTATTACTAAAGATAAAAAAAGAAAAAATAATTAATTTTGTCTTGACTTCTAAAATAATAAATAATTTGAAATAATTAATTTTAGTAACCATGACTGTTAATATGAGACGGAGGGAGTATTTTTTTTCCAAATATACTATAGGAAAGATCCTGTAGAGAAATAACTCGACACATCAGATGATAATAAAACAAGCTTATGACCTCTTATTTTTATTACTCTAGTCAATACTTTCCTTGTGTTGCCTTTTTGCATTCACTAGCATTCAACTGTTTCTTCACGTGTAGGTTACTAGATCTTTAATCTTAATAATTGGCCTATTGATTAATGGAGGGGACATCTCTATGTTCTCTCATTCAATCTTTAAAATGCTACGCTACACATTTTAGTTACCGTTGGATTCTTCATACGTTGGGTATGGAGTTGGGATAATTGAGATCTCGAGATCTTCTTTCTGCTGACATTTGCAATATTTTTATTCCCTTTGATTAAAATACTACGAAAATTTTCCAAATTTACGAATCTAGCATAGTCCATGGAAGAGAGAAGCAACCAACTTCTTTCTTCTTTCTGCTTCTTCGTCTTTTTCCTTTTCTTCCTTAAAATTGATTAGTAGACACTTGTTAGCAAACTTCCGTTTTACTATATTTTAAGCTTCAATATATTATCTTCGTAAACGTGAATAGTTTATATTTGTTTAATTAGATGTGAATGGTATCTTATGTAATGGTGTGGCCCACGGTGGGCCTGGCCCAGGACCGGCCCGGGACCGCGGGCCTGGCGGGCCTAACGGGCCTGTGGTCCGGGCCCTAGCGGTCTTGGGCCTCAAACGGGTAAAAGCCTGTGACGGGCCGGTCTGCGCCAAAAGGCCCGCCAGGCCCGGGCCCAACGGCTATTTTTT
>MCJB01002865.1:1859-12451 GCA_002018475.1 Nicotiana obtusifolia | reverse complement strand
TATATATATATATTATATTTTTTCATATATATAGCTAATAGATTATATTTTGGAATTAACATTGCTAAAGTTCATAGATTGAATGCAGTAGAAAACCCTAGCTGCGAGAGAGAAAAGAGAAGAAGAAAGAAAGAGAAGAAATGAATGAAACAATGCAAACTTTTATTCTATTCTGCTTCAGTGTTTACATTGATATATATGAACAAGTAGCTTAGTACTAATGTAACTACCTAACTAACCAACCACTCACATCATTAACCACTAACAGACTAACTAATCCAAATATGTATAAATAGACTAAACTACCCTCATGCTCAAGTCACTCATTTTTCCTCAACACTCCCCCTCAAGCTAGGTGGTATGAAAACATTAAGAACACCTAGCTTGGAAATTAGATATTCATGTTGTACTTTGGTTAAGCTTTTGGTTAGGATGTCTGCAAGTTGTTCCTTAATGGCCACATACTCTGTCTTCACCAGCCCATTATGTATCTTTTCCCTCATGAAATGACAATCTATCTCAATGTGTTTAGTACGCTCATGGAACACTAGATTGGTAGCTATTTGATTGCTACCTTGCTATCAGTGTGAATGTTCATAGGAAGAGCAACTGACACTCCAATATCTTTAAACAATCCAAGTATCCAAACTAACTCTGCCACAGTTGATGCAACGCTTCTGTATTCTGATTCTGCAGAACTCCTAGAGATAGTGCTCTGCTTCTTAGACTTCCATGACACTAGTGAGTCACCATACATAATGAAGAAGCCAGTTACTGACTTTCTAGTGAGAGGGCAAGCTGCCCAATCAGTATCACAATAAGCTGTAATGATGTTCTTCTTCTTAGTAGATAAAAGTGTGACTGTCTAGGCTGATTCTTCATATATATGACTATCCTTTGCAACTTCCATATGAGATCTTTTGAATTTTTGCATAAACTGACTTAGTGTCTGAACACTAAAGCTATGTCTGCTCTTGTGACAATGAGGTAGAATAGTTTTCCTAGTAGTCTTTGATACTTGCTAGGATCTAGTAACAATTCATTATCTGTTGTGTCAGTATGTTCATCATACTTCTTGGCGGTTAGCTTAATGTTGGCTTCAATAGGTGTGACAACTGGTTTTGCAGCTTCCAAGCCAAGTTCAGAGATCAGTTCCGAAGTGTACTTCCTTTGGTGCATTAGAATGCCTTGCTGTAACCTGGCAAACTCAATGCCAAGGAAGTATTTCAGTTCACCTAGATCTTTCATCTTAAAAGCCTGCTGCAGTTTAGCCTTGGCATCTTTTAATTGTATCAGATCAGGACCATTGAGTAGCATGTCATCCACATACACCAAAATGACTATAGTGTTTTTGCTTGTCCCTTTTATGAACAATGAATGATCATGTTGACTCTACATGAAACCAAACTTCAATAGTGCTTCAGAAAGTTTGGCATTCCACTATCTTGGCGCCTGTTTAAGTCCATACAAGGATTTCAGAAGTATGCATGCTGGTCTGCTCTCCCCTTGACTCTGAAATCCTTGAGGTAGAGTCATATAGATCTCATCATCTAAATACCCCTACAGAAAGGCATCAGAAGCAACAACAGCCAGAATTATCCTAACAATAACCATTTTTACTACTGGACTGAAAGTTTTCTGGTATTCAATGCCCTCTTGTTGGCTATACCCCTTGGCCACAAGCCTAGCTTTGAACCTCTCCACTTTTCCAGTGGCTTTGTACTTTACTTTGTAGATCCACTTGCAGCCAATAGGTACTTTTTCATCAGGCAAAGGCACCACATCCCAAGTATGGTTGGATTCTGAAGCAGCAATTTCAGCTTGCTATACATCTACCCTCCTAGGATCCTTGACAACTTCTTTAAATGTAGTAGGTTCTACTATAGAAGAGAAGGCAGCTAGATAACATTGGTAATTGGGAGAAATACCATCATAGGAGATATAGTTGGCAATAGAATAAGGAACAAATTTGTGACTTGGAAGTGTTACAAAGTCCTTTAACTAGATCGAAGCCTGTTTGGTCCTCAGGGATCTTCTCAGGACAGTGGAGTTCTGATCAACAGAAGGAAAGGAAGCTGACACTCCTTCAGAGGCACTAGGAGGTTGCAGTGAAGGCTCCTGCCTTGAGTTATCATCCTCGTGACTGAGGCTAATAAAAGTAGAAGGAGAAGGTGCCTTCCCTGAGCTATTAATCTCATGTGGAGCTGAGATGTAGGCTTCACCATAAGCACGAGAATCAGAACAAGAACACAGGTGGAGGTGAGGATTGAGACTCCTTAAAAGGGAAGATATCCTCTCTGAAAGAGACATCCCTATTGATGAAGAAGCAATTAGTGACAAGATCCAGTAGCACATAGCTCTTAAGTATCATAAAACCCCATAAGAACATTAAGTTTAGCTCTGGGAAAAAGCTTATCTATTCCTTGAACTTGCTTGGCATAACACAAGCATCCAAGAACTCTCAGATGCTCCAGAGTAGGTTCTTGACCATATAGCAGCTCAAAGGGAGACAAACCATTAAGAAGGGAAGTTGGCATTCTGTTGATGATGTAAACAGCTGCAAGAACACAGTGGCCCCAATATTTAATGGGTATGAGCTTGAAACCTCAAGGCTCTAGTCCTTCAGAATATGCCTGTGTTTCCTCTCAGCAACTCCATTTTGCTGAGGGGTATATGCATAAGTCTTCTGATAAATAACACCATACTTCTGAAGCAATGCATGACAGGTAGAATTTACAAACTCAGATCCATTGTCAGACCTGACTACTTTCAGAATTTTGTTGAATTGAGTTTGAACAAAAGCAATGAATTAAGTAAGGACCACACACACATCAGAATTTAATTTGAAGAAAAATAACCAAGTCATTTTGGTAATATAGCTAGTAGGTTGCAAATTTATAGGGACCCCAAACATCCATATGAATTAGATCAAAGGCATCAGTACTTTTAATATAGCTAGTAGGAAATGGTAATCTGTCCTACTTGGCACATGGACATACAGTGCATTTATTTATGGTATCAGTATTATTTGCTAGTTTGGCAGGAAATAACTTCTTAAGGATTATACTAGAGACATGTCCTAATCTTTTATGCCACAAACTAACATCAATGGTAGAGTTATTTCTGCTTGACTTTATTCCAGCAGCAGCCAAAGAGATTGCAGTGAGCTTCTTGAAACCATGGTTCTACAGAAAATATAGTCCATCTCTCTCTCTACCAATCTCTCTCACCCTGTCACTGAAGAGATCCTGAAATACACAGAAATCAGGATAAAAGGAAGCAAAACATCTTAGGTCTCTTGTCACTTTGGAGAATAACAACAAGTTGAATTTGAACTGGGGCACTTAGAAAACTTCTATAATGATATTGTTGTCTGAAATATGACTATCTCCAATGTGAGTTGCTTGAGTGAAAACTTTTGTAATGATATCCTATTATTTTGTAATAATTCTCCTTATTATGACCTTTCATTTTGCAAAACTCACATTGAACATTATAATTCTTTCTAAACTTTGGATTAGAGTTGGACTTAGCACTATAGAGTGCTGTAGAATCATATGTATTTGCATTCACAGTAGAAGGAGGACCTAATACACCAGCTGAGGCAGCTATAGCTCTTTGGCTCTCATCACTCATGAGCATTGCATAAGCTTGATTTACTGTTGGTAAGGGCTTCATCATAAGAATTTGACTACGAGCTTGTGAGAAAGAATCATTTAGGCCCATTAGAAACTGATATACCTTTTGTTTTCATAGATGCATAATAAACTCCTTTGTTTTGACTCAGTCACATCCAGGGGTAGGTATTCCAGACTCAGATTCATCCCAAAGATCTTTAAGTTTTGAATAATATATAGAGATAGATGAGGTACCTTGACATAAAGTGGTTGTTTCCTTGTGTAAATTATAGCAACGAGTATCATTTACCTTATCAAACTGCTCCTGTAGATCCAGCGACACTGTTTGCGCACTGGTAGCATAAGCTATATCACTAATTAGCGAAGGAGCAACTGAATTCATCAAACACGACAATACGATAGCATTACACCTTTCCCACCAATACCAATACTTTTCACGAAGCTTCTCCTTTGGCCACCTGCCATCAACAATTCCCAGTTTATTTCGACCAAGTAGAGCAATTCGCATAGATCGATACTATAAGGAGTAATTATCAGTTCCAGTAAACTGAAATGAAATCAAGGAGATTCTGCTTGTATCTCCAGGAGCAAGGTGCATCGGATTAGTAACTGCTACTGTAACGCCTTCCTCAAATTCATCGTCCGATGATCCATGCGATGCATTCTCAGCAGTGATAGTTGCATTTTCATGTTCCAAATCATTAATCGCCATTGTTGAGTTATTTGAAGGTGTTAATCATAGAAATTGAAGTCACAATTGACTCAAATTTAGGGAAAAGTAGCTGAAATTAGAGCAGAGAAGAAGATTAGGATCGAATTTGAGCTTCAATTCTGAGCTCAAAGCTCTGATACCATGCTAAAGTTCATAGATTGAATGCAATAGAAAACCCTAGCTGCGAGGGAGAAAAGAGAAGAAGAAAGGAAGAGAGGAAATGAATGAAACAGTGCAAACTTTTATTCTGTTATGTTTCAGTGTTTACATTGATATATATAAACAAGTAGCTTATTACTAATGTAACTACCTAACTAACCAACCACTCACATCATTAACCACTAACAGACTAATTAATCCGGATATGTATAAATAGACTAAACTACCCTTATGCTCAAGTCACATGATACAAGTCTCGGATAAGAGTCTACAACGCACTAGAACGCCCTTGTTGACGATCCTTTACTCCGACAACATCTAGGGTTCCTCGAATAATGTGATATCTCACATCGGGTAAATTCTTAACCCTTCCCCCTCTTACTAAGACTATAGAATGTTCTTGTAAATTATGGCCAATATCGGGTATATAAGCAGTAATTTTAAATCCAGAGGTTAATCGTACTCTGACAACTTTACATAAAGCAAAGTTTAGTTTTTTTGGGGTGATATTAGAAAAGTTGACAGATAAATTACCCTTACTGCCATTCTACAAAACCGTACAGGAGATTTTCACCTCATACGGCTATACTTGGAACTTGACTTTTGTTTTATTAGGGGACCGGTATATCATTTTATTTTAAAATTAAAAGTGAAGACCCCTTCTCCTTCCTGAAAAGAAAAAGCGAAAAATTTGAAAGAAGACCATTATTCATTTGGAGAAATATAATGTTATTTGTATTGAATAAATAGCTAGAAGCAGTTAATTTGCTAGTGTCTGTTTTATTAATTAAGGAACCGCCTCTTAATAATAAAAGAAATTAACCTTAAATTTTAGCTTATAATCAATAAAAGTATGTAGCCAAATTTACTATTGCTAAATCACTAATTTTGGCATTATCTCTAAACACACTACTAGCGAGCACCATTTTATCCTAATCCTAATATTAAGACAAGGTTTAATTAAAACTAATAACCTTTTTAATCTACTTTTAACTAATGCCATCAGACAAAGAGCCAGTTAATATCCAAACTCCAAAGTTGGATTAGTATCCCCAAGGGAGTAGCTTGAAAATATAAAACTTATCAATATAGTTCTATCTGAATTCAAAGATTCTAACCACTTGTCCTTGTTTAGAAGTCACAATCAAATTATGAATAGACTAAATAGTTAACTATTAGAAGAGTTGATAAAATAAACTTGGGCAAGAAAGCAAAACAATTCCATTATTGTACATCATATATACAAGAAGATCAAATTACAAACTAGCTAGTTTCTTGTTTCCATCTTGTGACAGCAAGAAACTCCAAACCCTTCCTCCACCCCCACCCCCACCCCCCAAAAAACTCTCTCCTCTCTGTCTTTCGATCTCTTTCTTTAATTACCAGAAATCAGGGAGAATTTTCTGGTTCTTGTCGTTCTCTCTTATACAGCTGTCTAAAGGCTAAGTTTTGTTAGTTTCCAATTACCTAAAGATATTAAAGCTAGGAGCCAAAGAAGAAAAATAGTTCCAAATAGAGCCTCATTGATCAAACAGAAGCTAACTGAACAAATTGGAAAAAGTTGTTCTCTTGAAAAGAAGAGATCAAGACAAACATAAAGATTTCCACCCAAAAAGATCTCTTTTTCAGCCTTTTTTCAATGTCAAACATTTCTTCTGGGAATAGTAGTACTGCAGGTGCAGAAGAAGATCAATATGAAGAGCAAGATCAGCAGCAAACTTCTAACATGTTGCCCTCTAGTGTTCACCAAGAGCAAGATCTTCCTAATAAGAAGAGAAGGAAATTACCTGGAAATCCTGGTAAATTTTATTATCAGCTCATTTTTTCACCTTGTGCTGTAGTTTTACTACGTTTTTCTCTTCTTCTTCGATAGTGGTTTTCAAGTTTTTAATTATTAATTTGTTTCTGATGATGGTTTGATCTAACAGTTTTTCATATTAGTTCTGTGTTAAAAAGTAGCTACTGGTACTAGCTATTAGTATAACTTATGTAGTAACTGGATCACTCTCTAATAAATACGTAGTAGTACTATAGTTTATTATGAGGCTCAAGTGTAATTTTAGATTAAAACAGGTAATTAATCAGCTCAATTTATATGAGGTTGGAGTAGAACTTATAGATTAAAACAAGTTAACTAGAGGTTTGATAACTTCAATATGGCCGGGTAAGAAGATTCGATTTGTTTGACGACAGACATTCATGCATAAAGAATTTTGGATTTTACAAAAAAAAATTTGTTTTAATTTCTTTCTTTTAATGGTATAATAATATATGGTGGGAGTATTTGTTTAAATATAAAAATGGGAGTTAGGGAAATTGGAAAGTGATAAGTATATGTAGGTAGTTGAAGGGTTCAATACGTCAATTATTGGTTGGGGGAATTCAATAATTGGAGTAAACTGTTGCATGCTGCCTTGGACTGGCATAACCATACAGTGTATAGTTCTCCTTTTCTTTTTGTTTTTTACTGTTTGAAAGGAACTCTATATATATTTCCTGTGCATGCATGGATTGTCATGTCTGCATCTTCTCTCTCTGTTTCCTTTTCCTAAACGCTTGAAAGTTTCTAAAAGATGGAGAAAGGTTGCTCTATAAAACAATAAATTATTTATCAGGATAATGATATTGTATATGAATTAAGATGAATGTACGATCTTTTATAAGTAGGTAATACTACATGGAGTGCCTAGTCATCCTAAAAAAGTACTAGTACTTACTTCGTTTGTAATAATGGGGATTAGATTGACCTCCTAGTTTATACGGGATGGACTTTTAATTTCTCAAAACAGGTCCTTATCATATATATATATATATATATATATCACTTGCTCCATCTAACACTTAAATATTATTACAAAAATTATACAATATAGTTGCTGTAGATTTTTTTATATATTAATGTATAATATACATATCTTTTTGTATATGGGCTAGCAAATATACTTATTTTTTGTCGCCCGGTCCAAAAATATTACTGTAGAAAATGTTTAGCGTATAGAAGTAAGTAAACTCAAAGCTTGTTTGACAATATGCAGATCCTAGTTCTGAAGTGATTGCTTTATCACCAAAGACCCTAATGACAACAAACAGGTTCATATGTGAAGTCTGTAACAAAGGCTTCCAAAGGGAACAAAACCTTCAACTACACAGGAGAGGACACAATCTGCCGTGGAAGCTAAAGCAAAAAACAAGCAGTGATGAGATAAGGAAACGGCGAGTGTATATTTGCCCTGAACCAACGTGTATCCACCATAATCCTGCTCGTGCTCTTGGAGATCTGACGGGGATTAAGAAACATTATTCGCGTAAACATGGTGAAAAGAAATGGAAATGTGACAAGTGCTCTAAAAAGTATGCAGTGCAATCTGACTGGAAAGCCCATTCCAAAACGTGTGGCACTAAAGAGTACAAATGTGATTGTGGTACCATCTTCTCCAGGTTAGTTATTTGATAAGATGCAAGACAATCTCATTTAAAAATTTAAACTTGAGAAAGAGTATAGGTTTAATCTCTTAGTTGTATTGTATTTTCAACATGCATGCCTTCTCACATGTGGGACAGTAAGCTAAGCGATGTAAGATTAGATCTTAATATTTTTGCCCATATTAAAATATGTGACCATCTTAGATAAAATTTTGATTTAATAAAAAGTATAGCTAATATTTCAGAGTTTTACCATCTAGAAAAGATGGACCCTTGACATCCACCTTACTTTCAAATGTCATTAATTCGACACTTCATTAGGTTCTTCTTTTATATATTATAGTACGACATATTGTAAGACTTGAATGATTGTACTTAACAATACAAATTTTTTCAGCCTCCAAAAGACCAATACCATTTGGAACCAAGTTCATGAGAATTACTTTTAATTTGATGTATGTTTGACTTCAGGAGATTTAAAACCTGTCATAAACAATTAGATCTGATAACAATAGCCAGCGATTAAACAACTAATTCAGGCTGCAATCAGAAGATAAAAATTAATAGAATGAATAAGTTTCATAGGTTAGAACTTTCTTTGGTCATCATTGCAAGAAATTGACTTCTGAATGTTTGTTTGGCTACACTATAATTTAGGGCCGTCCAAGACTAAACTTATATCGGTAATGTCATCACTCTCATGCACATTTTTTAATTCCTTTGGTCCCTTCAGGAGATTGACTTAATTAATGGCCTATTTTATTATCTTATTACGCAGGAGGGATAGCTTTGTCACGCACAGAGCCTTTTGTGATGCCTTAACTGAAGAAAACAACAAAGTAAACCAAAGTCTACCTTCAACTACAGGACCTAGCCATACCCAAGTTTCTGAACTCATGTCCAATAGCATGTTGAACTTACCAGAAATCAGAAATTCAAACATGAAAATTCCATTGAAACCTTCACCACACGAACTCAATATTCAAACACCTACAGGACCCTTATTAAACATGGCAGGAAGCATGTTTACTAGTCCAAGAAACTTAACTTCTTCCTCTTTTTCTGGTTTTCAGCTAAGCACAAACTCGTCGAATATGTCATCATCAGCAACAGCTTTGTTACAACAAGCAGCTCAAATGGGAGCAACTGTGAGCAGTAGCATCAACTCTAGTCCAATAATGGTACAAAAAGGGTACCCTTCTCTGTTTCAAAGTGATCATGATCAAACACAAAGGGGGAGCTCTGTGCATGGATTTTTTGGGTCTATGTCACAAAATGGAACTCAAGAAACGTTGATTTCAGAACTATTGAACTCGAACAGTAGTACTGCGGGTGATCATCATCAGACGACTTCAAGAATACAAAATCAGGGGTGGTATAATGGTTTGTTTAATGAAACGAAGATTAATGGAGAGAGTGTGAATGATAGCTTGACACTTGATTTTCTTGGGATAGGGGGAACGAGACAAATGAATTCCCATGAAATGCATCAGCAGCAGCAAGAAATGAGTTTCGAACAACAAAAACAAATGAACTCCATGTGGGATGATTAAAACTTGAGAGAATTTCCAAAAGATGGAAATTTTTCAGGAAGGAAATTATTTAGCAGCATTTTATTAAGTAGTTCTCTACTATTGTATTAATTGTATTTTGAAAGTATGCGTCGTTGTACAGTTTGGTCTTATGCAAAAAGAAAAGAAATAAAGTTAGGGGCTTTAAGCGGGGTTGAAGTAGAGAGTTGATTGAAATATTGTCATTTATGAAGGAATATGATCTTCTTTGTTGATTCTCAATGGTTTACATGATCCCTATTTATAGTGCTAGAATACAAATCAAAGACCAATAGGAATTAGTATAGGGACTAAGTCAAATCAATGGAAGATATGGAATAATAAAAGATATTCTCCTAACATAAAAGATACTCTCCTAATATAAAATATAATCTCCTAATATAAAAGATATTCTCCTAATAGTCCCCCTCAGCTTGAACGTGGGTAGGGTGAAACGTTTAAGCTGGATCGAAACGAGTCAAATACGTATCTCGGGAGTCCTTTAGTAAAGATGTCCGCATACTGTGATGAAGACGTCACATGAAGAACTTGAATGTGACCGATCTGAACTTTCTCCCGAACAAAGTGAATTTCCATCTCTACGTGTTTGGTACGCTGGTGCTGCACGGGGTTGCTTGACAAAATAAACGGCTGAGACGTTGTCACAATAAACTACCGTAGCTTTGAGGACCGGAACATGAAGCTCAAGAAGCAAATTACGGATCCATGTAGCTTCAGCTACGTCATTTGCTACCCCCTATATTCGGCTTCAGCACTGGACCGGGATATGGTAGGTTGTCGTTTTGAAGACCAAGAGATGAGATTGTTTCCCAGAAATATGCAATAGCCTGATGTAGAACGTCTAGTATCCGGGCATCCCCCCCAGTCGGCGTCAGAGTAGGCGACCAAAGCATGATCAGGAGATGCTGAAATCCGAAGACCGAGATCTATAGTGCCATGAATGTATCTCAAGACCCGTTTCATGAAAGCAAGGTGTGGCTCTCTTGGTGCGTGCATGAAAAGGCAAATCTGTTGAACCGCATAAGAGATGTCTGGTCTAGTAATTGTAAGATACTGCAATGCCCCGGCTATGCTGCGGTATAGAGACCC
>MCJB01002864.1:0-11072 GCA_002018475.1 Nicotiana obtusifolia | reverse complement strand
GCAAACAAATTTCTTGCGTAGCTTGCATCTAACTATATATATATATATATATATATATATATATATATATTTATATAATGTATCTAATTGTAGATACATTATAACAATTTTTCGTTCTTTAAGTTTTTGAATAACTAGGTAGCATTTGATTGTTACTCAACGATTCCATCAGGTATGTGTTATAGGCAATTGATGCTAAGGTTTCATTCGAAATATATTTATTTTAGACAATAATTTTTACCATGTTTATGTTTATAATAGTATTCATAAAGTACATAGCCTGACAAATTCCAAATGCAGTTTACTGGTAGTTCTACGAAAAATGATGAGCATTACAAAGAGAATAACAAATAACATAATCCGGGTAGTAGTGCTAAAAGTGTTGGCCAGCAGCAGTAAAACAAGCTTTTTCTTTTTACAATTATACACAATTTGAAAACAACTAATCTACATTATATTTATATTGTATCCCGAGTTCCAAATCATTAAAAATGGAAAATGACACGAAGTAAACTTTCTGTCCAAGTCTTTCCTATATGCGATCATGGACCAAGTCTCGCGATCCGATGAACAAATTTTTCCAACAGCCTTTTCAAACTCTTCCGTACAACCTCTAGTATAATAGTCATATCGTTTTGTGAAAAACTACAAATATCAAATGGTTTAAGTTTCTGAAAACTAGATACCAAAGGCTACAACTTTCATTTTTGGATCATCTCCAAATTCCTTATGAATTGTGAGATATAAGCTTCCAAAATCAGGTCAGTGATAGTAGGATTTATTTTACGCAATTGCGAAAGGCCTCTCGCGACCGCAATTCACTAGCCAATTTTTCCCATTTTACTCATCACGATCGCGGCCAATTCCATATGATCGCACTGCATACTATTGTAGCAAAAAACAGCAGCTAAAATAGCCTAGAAATGATCTGAAACCACCCTGAAACTCGTGCGAGCCACTTGGAACCCCGTCCGAACATACCAACAAGTCTCGAAACATATTACGGACTTAATCGAAACCTTAAATCATATCAAACAGCGCTAAAACCATGAATCATATCCAAATTCAAGCTTAATTAAACCAAAAAATTTTTAACTTCTACACTCGACGCCGAAACCTATCAAATCAAGTCCGATTGACCTCAAATTTTGCACACAAGTCATAAATGACATAACAAACCTATGAAAATTTTCAAAACTGAATTCCGACCCTGATATCAAAAGTCAACTCCCCGGTCAAACTTCCAACTTAAACTTCTAATTTTCGCCATTGTAATCCTAATTTAACTATGGGCTTCCAACTAATTTTCTGGACATATTCCTAAGTCCGAAATCACTATACGAAGCTATTGGAATCATCAAAACTCTATTCCGGGGTCGTTTACACATAAGTCAACATCTGGTCAACCTTTTCCACTTAAGCTTTCATCCTTGAGACTGAGTGTATCAATTCATTCCAAAACCTACCAGACCCCAACCTATTTGTAACAGTCCAGGCCACCGTTTGTAGAAATTGTCCGTTTTGGAGCCTTCGCCCCTCACGGTTCTTAAAATGCGTCTACAAGGGAGAGCTATCTAAGCCCTTATAAGGCACTCTTCGTTCTTCTCTCCAACTGATGTTGGATTTGCCTATATAATGTGGGATTTGCCTAAGGCAAGTCTTTACACTCGCCCCCCCTTGAGACTCAGTGTCCTCGCTGAGGTTTGCCCCACCGCTGGGTTTGCCCCACCACCGGTCCGGCACCGGCTCTGATACCAACTAAACAGCCCAGGCCACCGCTTGTAGAAATTATCTGCTTTAGAGCCTTCGCCCTTCACGATTTTTAAAACGCGTCTACAAGGGAGAGGTATCCAAGCCCTTATAAGGCACTCTTCGTTCTCCTCTCCAACTGATGTGAGATTTGCCTGTACCAATGTGGGATTTGCCTAAGACAAGTATTTACACAATTACCCCGGCAAGTCACATAATAGTTGTAAAGCACAAATTGAGCAGTAAATGGAGGAACGTGGCTGTAATACTCAAAACGACTGGTCGGATTGTTACAGAAGTGGTAGTAGATTTTGTTAGAGATGGGTGAATTTGAGTTTATTTTTGAAAAAGTGGAGTAGTTTTTTGTATAAAACAAAGAAACAGTATTGTAAAAATGACGTGGCAAGTTTTGATCTTTTTAAAAATTTGTAGGTTTATCTCTTGAAATTTAGAATTCGGCCTAATGGTTAATCGTTTTATTTTGTTTTAACTACACGATACGAGCCCTGAAAGTTGGTGTGGATAGTCATACCGCTACTACCGAAGTTATAACAACCTATTAATGTTTCTACTGCACTTTTTAGTGTAGTGGAATGGTAAGTAGTAATTCATTCTTAATTAAAGGTTTCGGGTTCGAATCCTTGGATATAAAATCGTTTTTGTTAGGGAGCGTTTTATCCCTAATGTAAGATTTTCCGATGCAAATTCGAATTTTATCAGATTCTACTATAAATACGGATTAAAAAAAAATATTAGCGTAACCAAAAATAATCTTGTTTCATGGTATTCAATATATAGAGCTTTCTTGTGGTTCCGGCAGAAATTTGTTTCATATAAAGCTTTCTTATGGCAGATGCATAAAATCCCACCCTTGGGCTTATAGAGTTGGAATTATGAAAAAGGATGTACGAAGTCTCAAATTTAGGACTTGGTTCCAGCCTTGTTTAGTAATGAATTTATGGATTTGACTACTTTTGACACATAAATTTTTTTTTTTAAAATTCAATTTGACTTATATATGGAACAGAGAAAAAAGATATCCAATTGAAATCTAATTCTTTCTATTTTCCGCTTAGATGTGCTCGGCATTTGCAAAAGCAAGAGCGTGATGGTAAGAATTGATCGAGCAAAGAATCACAGGTCTCAGCTATCACATTCAGAAAGACTACTGCCTTGATTTGTGGTTTCTACTGTTTGCATACTCCTATTTTGGGATGTGCAGAGCGCTCTTGTTATTTGATAGCCAAAAAGTGGAACAAGACATCAGTTGGCTCAGCTTCACTGCGGGATGGGTCATGCTTGGGCTTTCTTTATCATGACGATAACTTCAGAAGGCTCATGTGTTTAATGGGCCTGGTTTGATTAAACCAAAGTATGTGAAGTTTGGCCGGTCCTTTGCTGTATTGAGTTATTCTTACTGCATCAGTCTCCAGTTTTTCGTGCTTATGCTTTTGAGACCCGTTGCTACGGACTTCGGTTCATTTTACCCATTATGCGTTCTGCTGTTCAGTTTCTCTGTGAGAGAATATGGCAGACATGCTTCAAAATCTATTATGGCAGAGGATGTTTGCGTTATTCTAGTATGCACACGAGCCACTTTCGAGACCATGGCTATTTGGTATGTTGCTGCCAAGTCCTTTTCTTCAAATATTATGCTGCTTTTTTGCAATATATTTTGGGGTTAGTTGTTAAAATCTTATTTTATGTTAATGTTGTAGGAATCAAGCTGCTGAGAATCAAGCTGCTAATGACGCCTCCGCCTAAAATCATGAAGCTAAGTGGAACTTTTTCAAAGTTACTTTGTTGTTCTTAATTCCTCTAACTTTTAGTCTCTTACTTGGAGCATTTAGTACTTCAGTTCTGATTTTGCTTGAGTTTTGGATGATGAGTTTTGGGAATTTTTGTCATTCAAGTAAAGGAAAAGATTTGGAAAATTGTTGTTAATGGGTTTTTTTTTTGTTCTTGTCTAGCATTCTTTTGTTCTTTAATTTTGCCTCATAAATAGTATAGTAACAACATACTTAATATTATTTCACAATGTGCGGTATGAGAAGAAGTAGACCTTAACAAATGATTAAAACAAACAAATACTAGAGATATAGTTAACTAGAAAAATTTACTGCCATATGTTTTGACAAGTTCTTTACACATAAAGCGGGCCCCACATGTTGCATTTTGCAGCTTTAAAACTTCAAAGGCGATAAAAGATGGCAGGCACGTTCAGGCGATACAGAACTACTGAGCCTTGACGAACGGCCGGCCACCTTTTACGTTAGAAGAGCAAAAGACCCGGGGCATAACAGGATGAACCAATGTGAATGAGTGTAAGCTTCGTTGCCCAAACACGACACATGGCTAGAATCAACAACGCCATTGGACATAACTGGACAAAATTTAACTGGAGGGGATCCTTTTTATTTGTTATTAGCCTTCCATAAAGTGCCTAAAATAGATTTTTCCAAAGAACAATGCTACTAATATTTTTATGCATTTTACAAAAAAAATGCCCTGAAGGCCCCTATTGCAACAGGTAGTGGACATTTTGAATAAAGAATTTACTGATGTTTTCGGTATCTGAAGAACAAAGCGCAGAAACCAACAGAACAAACAAACATTTCAAAAAGCTACCATAAAATAAGCCCATTATTTATGAAATACCGTAAAAGTACACGATATTAGTTGTCTACAGACACATTCAGATCAACAAGGTAGTTGCTCCAACTCCTTTTTACGATGAGAAGGTAATTCAGGAGCACAATATGTCAAGTATCTATAGAAAGATAAACCAAAGCAGAAACTCAAAGCCAAAGCTCTAACTAACAATTCTACGTTCAACATGTAACCTAGAACCTCCATTCCTAATCCCAGCAATACGTCTATTCCCCTAATATCATATGCTATGTGCAAGAAGTGGACATAGGTATAGAAATATGTGGTGCTTCCCAGCAGTAGCGAGATGCTTATAATTGAACTCCAAAAGGTGATGCAAGGCTGCTGCAGCTATCATAGGAATAACCTCGACCATAAATTTAACCTTGGCACCAATTAACTGGAAAGGCATGTCGCGATGCCAATACATAATAGAGTACATAACAACACAATGAATTGTAGGGACAACCATCACAAAAATTGCCGTGATGAAAAGCATTGTACCAAGCGCTAAATTTGGAGGAACCACTAATTCCATGAAGGCAGCGTCCATGCAGACGAAGGCAACATTACTAAAAACCATCCACAATATGTCGTAACCCACTACGATAGGCCCTGAAAGAAACACGAGAAAAAACATATTCAAAGAAGTTTAGTGAATATCTTCATAGTTGTAGCATTTCAAAACTGCAGAAAGATAATGAGGGCTAGAAATAACAAAGGACTATAGGCGAAGTAACTCTTCATAACTGAGTTAGAAACAGATTTGTGAAACTAATTTAATAAAAGAACTTCAAAGGAAATCCGACAAGCAAATAGGAGCGTACACCAACATGCACAAACTTTAAACACTATTATTACCTCCCTCAAATAAAAACTTATAAATTTGAGGCAATGTCAATGACAAGACTATAATAACTGACAACAATATCAAACTTATGCATTCCTTTAAGTTCCAGTTCGACGGTCTCTTCACTTTTAGTTGCGGCACAATATGGGTGGGGTGTGGGATCCGTAATATATATGGTCAATCAATTTTGGGTAATTTGACCAAAATTGACGGAGAAATTCAGGATTTCTGAGATCAAAATAAAAAATTAAGGTGAAATTGAAGAAAATGGAATACTTTGTATACTGAAATTTCTATGTCAATCCTTTTCCGTTTATCTCCTTTTCGGATTCTCCTTTGGAAATGTAGAAGGCCTACAAGTTCCAGTTAGAAAATGCTTTTCCGTTTTCTTATTTGCTTAGTACAAAAGTTAATGTTCTTCGCTCTTTATGGTTACTGAACATGTAGTCTTTTTCCTGCATTCTAAAGCACCAAGTAAGTTTTCCACATGATGTCTCTTTATTTAGGCATATTTTCATAACTTCACTTTTAGATCCTTGAATTATTTTTAGCCTGAGTGGTTAATGTTAGGATTTTGTCTAGACTGCTAGTGGTTAATGTTGAGTTCACATCACTCTTTCGTTCCTCTTAGTGTCGGGCTTTATCTACTGGTTATTGTTTCGCTTTTCGTCTATGTTCTTGTGATGTTATTATTTCTTTCTAAGGTTTATTGATGGTACTAATATACAGTCTCTTTTCGTCTTCTTCAGCCGAGTATATATCGGAAACAACTTTTCTACCCCTGGGATAGGGGGTAAGGTCTGCGTACACACTCTCCTCTCCACTAGTGTGATTTCACTAGGTTGTTGTTGAAGAATTATTTTTAGCCGACCCAAATTTGTAGCCCCGAATCTTAAAATTTTGATCGCCAAGGATCCAACTTCTAGATCCGCACCTGTATCGGATAATCGCACCCGAGATTGAGTAACTTAGATCACTTCCAGCTCCCTTGTACAATCTGAAATTTGTCTAATGGTCCACTGGAGGAGTGTTTGTACCCACTTCAATTTGCTACTGAACTCACTGATTCCAGTATCAGTCATAATAAATATATCTATCTCTAAAAACACCACAGATTGGTATTCTTTAGTAAATATGAAAGATCCAGGAATCGTGGTAAGCTCTCTCTAGTACGCTCAGTTACATAAAAGACTTAACTATCACTAGTTGATAAATTTCATAGATTTCATAATTTCAGGTGAAGAAACCCAATTTTGGGTAAAAAGACTTACTGCCACCAGTTGATGTACCACGACCCAATGGAACTGCCCACCTAAACTTCTTGAAAGATGAAACCACATTCGTCAAGCTCTGCCTGCCCTTCTGAAAGGAATCCGTCCAAGCGGAACGGAATATGCGACGGGGAGAGGCACACAAAGGGAGAACTTCACCCATCTGGCTGCAGATAGATAGATGCATATATACATTTAGTCTTACAAGAAAGAGATATAAGGTTCACTAGAAAAGGGAAAAAATTAAGGAGAAGGATTCGTTGGAGAACCTATAAATAAAATGTCTCTTTTTTCTCGTAAAGATAACAACAACAATAACAACCCCACAAAATTCCACAGGTACGGGGAGGTTGGTGTGTATGTAGACCTTACCCCGACCCCGATGGAGTAAGAGAGTTTGTTGCCGATAGACCTTCGTCTCGTAAAGATAACAACTGCCAAGAAAAGCAGGAAACAAAAAGTTGAAAGATGAACTAAGCAAACAGTAAATAGAACATTCATTGCAGCATCAAGATTTAAGAATCCATCTAATTCATCCGTCAAAATCAAAACTTTATCAATTTCTTCCACATTTTCCCACCTAATTCCAAGAAACCTAAGTCACAAGTCTTCAAGATGATATTAGCCTAAGACAATATCTTACTCAAATAATCACAATATTAGATGATAAAATTATAAACAAATTAAGTTGGGAAACGGCAACAAACAACTACGTGGCCACTACCTTGTTTGAATGGTTGTTACCCATTGTATTGTATCGTATTGTTACTTTAAATACAATGTTTGTTTTGATTGTTACTTAAATTATATTGTATCGTATCGTTAAATCCGTCGTTACGAAACGACGAAAAATGCTACTTTGTGGAACGACGGATTTGATGTAGCGGCGTAGTCACCTTACTTTTTTCTCTCATCTTCCCTTTCATTATTATTAAATAATCTTATTTTATCTTTTGCCGTATTTTTTTATACAATAATTCTACGTTGGATTCGGATTTTTTAATAAAGATTGTTTACTTCTACTCCACTTGGGATAACAATTCCAAAATAGCTAAATTCTTGGTGGTCATTTGGACATAACAATTGTAAAGTTCCGAAAAAAATTGAATTTTTTTTTTTCATAAAATGATATTTGAAAATTAATGTTGTGCTGAGTATGAATATAATTTTTTATTATTTTTGAATTTATATGGGTTGATCTGAGTGAAATATTGAAAAATAACTTTTTTGAGCTTTTCAAATTTCAAAAATTTCAAAATTCATTATCAATTGAAATTGAAAATTTTATGGCCAATACTGATTTCGAAAAAAAAGTGAAAATTTTTCATGGCTAAATGGGCTCTTAAATTAAACAACCAAATAACAAATGAGTAATTCTTCAAAAAACTTTCAAAATTAATAATAAAATTACAAATAAAATTTTATCTACGAACACAAAAATATATTATACCTTTATAGCCAATTTCTAATACGATAAATTAAAATATTTACCAAAAATATATAATTTTCTTATTGCAGTAAGAAACTCATTGCAGCATCAGGATTTAAGAATCCATCAAATTCACCAGTCAATATCAAAACTTTTCAATTTCTTCCACCTTTTCCCAACTAATTCCAAGAACCCAAATCACAAGTCTTGAAGTTGATATTAGTTGAAAACAATATCCAACTCAAATGATCATAATATTAGATGATAAGATATAGGCAAATTAAGGTAGGAAATGGCAACAAATATCAACATGGCACTACCTTAATTATACATTAGTAAAGCAAACAGAATAAATGATACCACTTCGGAATATATTCTTATAACAGAACATGTAAAACAAATTACCAACAACAAAAACAAATTACCACATCATGATGTCACATGGGTGCTATTTGGCACATATTTTTGTCATGCGGAAGCTTACGTAGGAAGGAAGCTAGCACCTAAGTTGCTCCGACAAGGCAGCTTAGGTGCCACACCCGTGTTGACACGACACTAGTATGGGTGTGGATATGGGATTCGTACCAGATCTGATCAAATAATTTTGGGTACTTTGACCACGACGGACGAAAAAATTCAGACGAGATACAATTTAATTCCCGAAATCAGAACCAAAACTAGGATAAATTTGAAGAAAATAACAAAACTTATCTAGGAAATCAATCATTCACCTCGAGAATAAAAAAAGAATCCATATTTTACAAGCTATATGTAAGTATTATACAAAATTTCTCATATTTAGAGATATTTATATTTTTTTAAATTATTTTTAGTCGGATCTTCGCAACCGTATCCGTACTAGGATCCATATTCCTGAATCTTTGAATTTACATCTCAAAGTATCGGACCTCTAAATCAGCACCCGTATCGGATACCCGCACCCGTGTCTGAGCAACCCAGGATAGCACTTTTGCGAAGGTTCTAGAGAAATATGAAGATTTCCCTTGAAAGACCTTATAACCCTATAGATTTTCTATGAAAGTCCTTGCAAGATTCTAGATACATAGGGAATTCTAGAGAGAGGACTTACTTGTAATTAATGAGGGGCTTGTATAATAATTATTATTTACTCATTAGCCCCTTGGACCTAGACCAAGTGAGGTGCATCAAAGGTGAGGATAGCAAGGTATTGGTAGAAGAGGTGTGTATTAGGCGTAGGTAGCAGACGTACTTCCATAAACTCTTGAACAAGAAAGGGGACAGGAACATTGTGTTCGGTGAGTTGAAAAACTCAAAGAGCCGGAGCTATTCTAGGTTTTGTAGGCATATTAAGGTTGTGGAGGTTGAGGAGGCTATGCGGAAGATGAAGAGGAGTAAGGCGACTGGGCCTGACGAGATACCGGTGGAATTTTGAAAAACCACGGGTAGGGCAGGCTTGGAGTAGCTTATTGGTTTGTTTAATATCATTTTCAAGATGAAGAAGATGTCTGAAGATTGATGGTGGAGTTTGATGATTCCGTTGTACAAAAAAAATGTGATATCCATTATTGCAACAGCTCTATGGGTATTAAGCTGCTGAGCCACACTATGAAAGTTTGGGAGAGGGTGGAGGAGATGAGGGTGAGGAGAAGCGTGTCTATTTCCGAGAATCAATTCAGATTTATGCCGGGGCGGTCAACTACTGAAACCATACACCTTGTGTGGAGGTTGGTGGAGGACTATCTGGTGGAGGACTATCCTGAGAGGTAAAAGAACTTGCATATAGCGTTCATTGACCTAGAGAAAGCCTACTACAAAGTACCCAGAGAGGTCCTATGGAGATGTTTGGAGGTTAGCGGTGTTCTGATAATGTATATTGGGGTGATTAAGGATATGTACGTGGGAGCTAACATTAGGGTGAGGACTGCGGGTGGTGACTCGGAATATTTCCCTATGGAGATGGGGTTATATCAGGGATCGGCTCTTAGCCCGTTTTTCTTTGCCCTTTGGCATTGGCTGACTTTGCCAAGACATTCGAGGTGCATACAGATGAATCAGATTTTACCATTGAAGGTGTTTTGATACAAGATAGATATAGCATTCGAGAGTCGCAAGTTGAATGATACGGAGGGGTGTTACATGGTGCAAAGGAAGGAGATCACTACTATTGTGCATTGTTTTTGCACATAGAGACATAACTTGCTCGAATCGAGGTTCGTGGTCAAGATAGACAATGTAGCCATTAGCTACTTTCATATACAAAAGAAGCTCATACAAAAGGAGGCTAGTCGGAAGGATATCTTGGCCGAATTTGATCATCTGTTAGAGTATAAACTGGGCAAAAGCAACGTTGTAGCGAATGCATTGAGCCAGAAAGCCGAGCTTGCTTCCATCACTTTAGCAAGTTGGGACATTTGTTAGGCTATAAAAGAAGACATGTAGCATGCTCCAGCAGTATGGAGTTAGCCACCCAAGGCAAGACGAGACATTTTTAGGTGAAAGATAACTTATTGCTTACCACGGTCGGGGGGTCTTCGTGCCCAAGTTTGGAGATATTAGACAGCGGATCGTAAGGGAGAGTCATAACACAATATGGGCTAGTCATCCAGGCCAACGCGTGTTAGGACCTTGGTTAAGTCAGTCTCTTATTGGCTGTGCAGATGACATAAAATGTTATGTGTAGATTTGTCTTGTGTGCCAACAGGACAAAGGTTGAGCAACAATAGCCCAAAGTATTTTTGGAGCCACTACCAATTGCGGAGCATCCATAAGAGAGTGTGACTATTAACTTTATCTCGTGTCTACCAAAGTCCGACGGTTATGGCAATATGGCTTTATCATAATTATTTAGATATTTAAATTTATCATAATATTTTTGAGTATAATTTACTTAATTTTATCAAATAAATTTAAATTGCGGATAGAATCACATTATATCTATTCTCTTCTTTATACATTAATTTTTGTTCTATAATATTTTAAATTTTTTATTTAATATTTATATATAATACGAATATTATTATATTATTTTCCTAAATGGATGGTGTTGAATTAGTTTCAAAATTTATAATTACATTCAAATTTCAAACCTTGAAATATATACAAAGAAGTAAAATTATAAATTTTTGTAGTAGAAGGAAATTAT
>MCJB01002863.1:0-11073 GCA_002018475.1 Nicotiana obtusifolia | reverse complement strand
GGGGAGATTGACCATGTCAAATGTCGCAGAATATCAATAACAACTCTTATGTTATGGACTTGTCTAGTAGCATTGCTTTCGGACATGACGGTGCTTTGATTTCGAGGAAGAAATCCTCTCAAGAGGGGGAGAATGATGCAAATAAATTTGATCAAGTGTTATCAATGCCATCTATGAACAAGACAAGAAAAGGCGTTGGTTAGCCTTGGAGAAGATCCAAGCGTCCATAAATCTTGCTATGGACGAATCTTGTGTTGAAGATGTACATTTGTGTTTATGTTGTATTATTATGTAGTTATTGAAGACATTAATTCTTATTTGTTTGGTCCTGCGTGACTATTCTTTAAATTAGCCAAATTGTGGCCTTTTAGTTAATTAGTTGTTTCCTAGTTGATTTAGGTTAACTAGTTATTGTTTTCCTAGTTGATTTAGGTAAAGGATCATTCTATATAATACTAAACACTTCATTATTTTGATACCTTTTGACATTATTATCAATCAAAAACCGGCAGCACATTACTCCCAAAATCGTGTGAATTAACTTGTCCAATTTTGGTGTGATTCAAAATTGAACTTGTTCCTTTGTTTGATCGAACAGTTTGCAAGACCATTGTTGTCTTGAGGATTGTTCGTATAGTATAGGTACTCCGTGACTTCATCAAGAAGGTAAGTAGACTAGTTCCTACCTGTTGTCTTGATAGTTCATTGAGCGTCTTACTTCTATCTTTTGTTTTCTTGTTTCCGCTTTTTATATTGCATCAGTCTAGGACATTGTATTTGTTTGCGAATGATAGTTGGTGGTTTCTGGCTTCTGTCTGTTCCTGTTGTTTCTCTTGATTATGAGAAGCCTTGTGTTTTGTTCTATTATCTCTGACTTCCTTCCATTGTGGGCCCACATTGCCTACTACCTTCCCGCTTGATAAAATCAGCATTGGTTTCTCTGTTCCTGCCATTTTTTCGACTTTGTGTGTCATTTTTCCTACTGTCCTTTGCTCTTCAACATTGTTTTTAGCAAGAATTTCCGGAAAAAGCTTCCAACATTCACTCATTTCATGACCTTGAATCTTACATTGCTTACAATATTTTGGGAGGAAGTCGAATTGTATTTTAATCTATTCAGATCGAACTTCCTCTGTTGATTCGTCTTTAATATCTAGCCTTACCTTTTGGGGCAACTCTGCTAGTAGGTCTACCAGGACTTTCACTCTTGCACAACTGGGTCTTGTTTTGTTAATAGTTGTTGCATCCAAATGCAATGGCTTGCCTATTGCCGAGGCAAGTGAGAACAAGCATTCCTTCACATAAAAGGTCGGAAGTAAGTACGAAAATGATATCCATGCCATTGCCATGGACGTTTCCTCCCCTGCCTTGTATTTGCTATCATAGATCAGCTGCCTCATCTGGTACTCCATTCCGTCCTTTGCTCTGAGATAATAGGTGCTTTTTGAGGTTAATTTTATGAAATCCTCCCACAATGTTAGTCTGATGAGCACCTGCTTCTCTCTAATATACCTGATGTTACATTCTCCTTTGATTCCACATTGAATTGGGATAATTTTTCGGAGCTCCTGCAAATCCGGCCACCCATATTAAAATTTGCCCAAAATCGCAAATTGAAGGCCTTCTATGATATTCATATGAGCGACTTCTGTTTTCATGTATTTGATGATCGGAATTCCATACATGTAGGTTGGTTTCTTGATCGGTACTGTGTCGGTGTGTTTGCTAGGGTTCAGAGCTGGGTTGTTTAGGTTTGCTGGTTTGAGGATTTGGGAGTAATTGAGGGTTTTGAGTGTCGGGGATATGGTGGTTAGGTGTTTGGAGGTGCTTGATGATGGTTGGCCAGCCGGTGTTTCGCCGGCCGGCGACGCCATTGATGGCTGTCGAGCTTAGGTTTCTCCGATAATTTCACTCGTTCGCCAGACTTTCTCTTTCTAACTCTGGGGGGCCGTCAGTCCCTTGCTTCCTTTGTTCTTCAACAGTGTCTGTGTCAAGAATTTCCGGATGTAGCTTCCAACATTCAATCATTCCATGCCCTTGAATCCTACATTGCTTACAGTATTTTGGGAGGTAGTCATACTGTATTTTGATCCATTCAGTTCTGGTATCCCCTATTGTTTCATTTTCTATGTCTAACCTAACTTTTTGGGGCAATTCCGCTACCAAATCCACTAGAACTTTTACTCTTGCACAACTTGGCCTTGTCTTGTTTATTGTAGCTGCATCCAAGTGCAGTGGCTTACCAACAGCAGAGGCAAGGGAAAATAGGCACTCTTTTACATAAAAAGTGGGGAGCAGATACGGGAACGAGATCCATGGCATGGCCATCGACGTTTCTTCTCCAAACTTGAATTTAGTGTCATATATGAACTGCCTCATCTGATATTCGAAGCCATCTCTGGCTTTGAGATAGTATGCACTTTTTGAGGTGATTTTTATGAAATCCTCCCACAAAGTTAGTCTGATGAGCACGTGTTTGTCTCTGAAAAAACCAACATTACACTCACCTCTGATTCCACACTGGATTGGAATGATTTTCCTAAGCTCTAGCAGGTCCGGCCACCCGTATGAGAAATTGCCCAGTACTGCGAATTGCAGGCTTTCGATGATGTTCATTACTTCTGCTTCAGTGTACTTGATAATCGGTTGTCCATGCATGCATGTTGCCTTCTTGATCGGAATTGGTTCGATTTCTCTACTAGGGTTTGTTTCTGCGTTGTTGTTTAAGGTTGTTGGCTTAAGAATTTGAGAGTAATTGAGGGGTTTGGGCGTGGGTGAGATGTTATTTGATGTTGGAGGAGTGGTTTGTGGTGGCCGGCTAGCCGGAGTGTCGCCGGCTGGCATCTCCATTGAAGGCATTTTGAGCTTCGACTGTAACGTTGTTATTTCTCTCTCTATCGCCTCAGACTTTCTCTCTCATCACCTCGACGCTCTTTTTGACAGATTGCAATCTTGGAGAGGAAAACTACTCTCTATAGGAGGCAGAGCCATCTGGATGAAACATGTTTTGCAAAGCATGCCTATGCATCTACTATCAGCAGTGAATCCCCCGAAGCAAGTAATCAACAACATACACAAGCTTTTTGCACAATTCTTCTGGAGTAGCACTATAGGAGGCACTAGCAGACACTGGTCATCCTGGAACAATCTATGTCTACCCGAAGAGGAAGGAGGGGAAGGATTCAGATCTCTTCATAACATATCAAAGGCCCTCTTCTGCAAGCTGTGGTGGAATTTCAGAACTAAGCCCAGCCTCTGGAGTGCATTCATGACACAAAAATACTACAAAAAACACAATGCAGTAACTGTTCCATGGAAGAGAGGATCACAAGCCTGGAAGAAAATGATAGAATGCAGAGAGATCATTGAACACCAAATTGCCTGGCAACTCAAAATGGGATACTCACTCTTCTGGTATGACAACTGGACTAGGCAAGGAGCACTATACTTCCTAGTAGCAGCAAACTTCCCAATTGAAGAAACTCTCCACAATGTGAACAACACCGCACAGAATGGAAACTGGAATATGCAGCAACTATCAGAACACTTGCCACATGAAATGGTGGAGCACATAATCACCTCAATAAAACCCCCAAGAATGGAAGACACTTTGGACACACCATACTGGATGCTTCAGGAACAAGGTCAATTTACAGTCAAAACTGCATGGGAATACCTGAGGAAAAGAGAAGATCCTAGAAGAGCATATGATATGATTTGGGTAAAGGGACTCCCTTTCAAAATTGCCTTTTTCATGTTGAGAGTCTGGAGGGAAAAACTACCATTAGATGACATCCTGAAAAGATGGGGATACCAACTGCCTTCAAAATGCTGGTGCTGCACTGAACCAAAGAAAGAAAGCATGGTCCATCTCTTCTACACCTCGAACACTGCCACTAAGGTTTGGAAATACTTCTTGCAAAGAGCAGGAATTTCAATTGAAGTCATAACTTTTCATCAAGCAATAAAAAGATGTTGGACAATGCAAACAGTCAGCAGACTGAAACCAATAATGCAGGCACTTCCATCATGCATTGTATGGGAACTATGGAAAAGAAGAAACAGTTACAAGCATGGGGAACCAGTCACAACTGGTAGAGTAATCTACCAAATCTCCACAACACTGCAAACACTAGTTCACACCAGAAAGCCAGGAATCAATGCCCCACACAAATGGCAGGACCTTCTACACATGCTTGAGAACTACACTCCAAGATTAAGCTACAAAACAGTCAACTGGGAATTTCCTTTGCCGGGATGGATAAAGATCATTACAGATGGAGCATCAAAAGGAAACCCAGGAAAGAGTTCAATAGGTTTTTGTGTGAGAAATGAAACAGGGGACTTAATATACGCACTTGGTACAGAATGCATGGAGGGAACAAACACAGTCCCAGAAACAACAGCCATTCATGAAGCCTTAAGATTTTGCAGCACACAAGGTTACTCAAGCATATGGCTGCAAACAAATTCCATGCTTCTAAACAATATCATCAATGGATTATGGAAGCCACCCTGGTGCATAGCGGATCAAATTGAGGAAATCCTCCAACTTAGAAATTCTCTTGCTCTAATAGTATCACACACTTATAGGGAAGGAAACAAGCTGGCGGACCACCTTGCAAAGTATGCACTTGACTTTGGGAGAATAGAGTGTCACCACTTCAGTCAACTTGACTCAGTAGGCAGGAAAATCCTAAATGCAAATAAAAAGCAATGCCCATACATAAGAGTGAAACTGGCCAAATGAAAAGCAGCACATCACACCAGTTCATAACAAGACAAGAATCCTGTAAATTTGTAGAAAGCAAACAGGATTGCCAGGAAAAACATAGCAGTAATTTTCTGATCATTATAGCCACTAACCAGTGCTTTCTTATGTGCAGGTTTCTGGACACCTCAAGACAGCAGAACAAAGCTTGGAGGAAACAAAGAAAAATCAATAGAGCAAATAACAGGGAACAACAATCTGTACAGCTAGTGACAATTTGCAGCATCAGTCATTGGCAGAGATCAGCCGAAACTGAACACATCAAGGAAGCCAAAATTAACAGAAGAAGAAACAATCCCAGCAGCAGTAATCTGGTTCAACAACATGGCAACAGCAACGGCAGATACACAAAGCATGGTAAGGCAGTCCCAATGCAGCAAAGGAACCTGTTACACTAGCAGCAAAATTGCAGAAACAGCAACACAAAAGCTCAACACTTAGAAACACTTAACTGCACTCAGCGACACCAGCAACAGCTTTCAGGCAAACAGCAGAGGCACAACAACAAGGCTACAACAACAACACATCAGAGGACCAGCAAGATTGGTGAACTGAAACATAGCTTAAGCACAAAATCAGCACAACAAGGCCAACAACACTCTCACAACAATTCAGCACAAACACTACACCTGAGGACAGCAGGAAGAGATATAAGCAACACAGGGAAAGTCAAGAAAGAAAGAATATTCAAGAACCAGCAACACAGATATGCAATGTCAAAGACAAACAGCAAAACAAGTAACAACAGATACAACAGAAGCAATGGAGTCAGCAATTTTGAACATAAGCATTCAAGAAAAGGCAGCAACAATAGCACACAATGGTCCAACCAGCAGCTAACCAAGGAAACATTGCATCAGAAACTCATCAATATCAGTAACAACTGCAACAAACATCACAGATACAGGGATACCAGCAACAAAAGCAGCATCAACTTTACAAAGAACTGTTCTTATAGACTAAGGTTATTGGCGCAATTGCATTGTGTGGTATTAGCACCCTCGGTGCTCAGTCTAATACAATTGCATCAATCACCTTATTCCTATACAAACAATAGTATACGCAGGAGCAACAAAACCTCAAAACACCCCTGAAATACTCCCTCTAGATCAACACTGGACAAGATTCCCCATACACCAGGAACAACATGAACAATAACTGCAACATTTTCAGCAAAGACAATAGCAGAGCAAACAACTCAGTCACCAGCATTACAGTCAATAACAAAACACACACTAAACCATCAAAAACACCTCTCAACAGGCCTCTTTCTACCACAGATGCAGCATCAAATACCAGCAGCCTCAGCAGCCTCACTGCCTCCTGAAACAGGATTTCATACATAAGCAGACACCAAGCCAACATCAGCAGAAACTACAACAACACAAATCCTGTCCAATTCTCAGCAGTGCCCAGCAACAATACAGCACACAGAAACACCAGCAGAGAAGCAGTAGCAAAAGCACAGGACAGCAACATCAACAGCAACAGATGCCATCAGCATCAGCAAGATGACCTGGAATTAAGCCAGCAACTACATAAGGGAAGAACAGCTTTCAGGGACAGCAGAAACAACAGCAATCAGAGAAGCCACAGTAGCTTCCACAGGAAGTAGAACACCTTCAAGCAGATTCTGATATACAGCAGACAATACCACCACCAGGGAAAATGGACCTTTTTTGCAAAGAACTTTCGATTGGGGCAGAACAAAGGGGGATCAATGGACACATGATCCACTTCTCAATCAATATCTATGCATTGTCAAAAGATTTTGTGACAGATCAAGGAAGATACTTATCACACTTTCAATAGGAGTAGGAATACATGTAATTATTGTAGTCGACCTAGCCTAACCTCACATCGTTTTTGTACATATGACTATCTATCACTATTGTAAGATAGATAGCCATTACCTCAAATTAGGTCGGACATATTTACACATGTTTGATCACCAAGGAAATAGGATCAAACACACACAACTGCTAACCACCTATCACTCTTTAGGTACCTTTAAAAAGATAAGGTACATGTACATTTTTGGGGAGGTAAGGTTCATGTCCCCCTCCGTTTATGTACATTTTGATTCTTGAGAAATAATAAAAGCATATTTACCCAAAAAAAAATACAACAAAATACATACGTTTGCCGACAAGGCAATTCAACTATACATAAGTCAACCCATTGTCTATTGTATATACATAACCCAACACTTGTCTATGAGCCTCTACAAGAACATGCATAATGCAACCTGTGTCCGAACAGGGCCCCGACATGCCCATAATGCCTATAACAAAGTGCATACCAAGACTACGGCAAGTCTGAAGGATGAATCTCGCCAATATCCGCTGAACTGGATAGCCTACTGTGGTGGGGGAGCCTCGTCTATCTGTCTGACCGGACCTACAGCACGACATGCAGCATCCACAAATAAAGAACGTCAGTACGGATAATGTACTGAGTATGTAAGACAGGAAACGTAATGTAAGAACAATAATAAGTATCAGGATAAGAAACATACAACCTGTACCATCTGAATGCCTCTGAGGGCGACTAACCATGTCATGCCTGACTTGCATATACATATATATATATATATATCACGCCCCGCCCGGCGGGTCCGCGACACTGGCACCGGACCCCGCTCGCAGAGTACCGGCGAACCCTTCATTTCAGCCATCCTATTAATTCAAACAAAAAGATCATTTAATTGGACCTCTCATTGGGGTCACGCTTCGTACACATACAAACATACAAACATTCATGGAAACGTGTCACTGTATTTAGGCATAAGATTTACAAAACATAGATACACCTTGACACCTATTTATACATAGCCAACCACTGTCTACACCCCACTGGTATTGTCTATTGAGCCTCTATTAGAACAGACATTAAACATCCTAAGTCGGAACAGGGCCCCGACATGCTCCAAGATGTCTATACATATGCATACCAAAATGTAGCAAGCCCGAAGGATGAGTCTTGCCAATATCTGCCAAACTGGTGGCCTACTGCGGTGGGGGAGCTCCGTCTGCCAATCTATTAGGACCTGCAGCACGATATGCAGCGTCCACAAGATAAAGGACGTCAGTACGGAAAATGTACTGAGTATGTAAGACATGAAACACAATATATGAGCAGTAATATAGACATCAGGATAGGAACATATAACTCGTAACAAAGGAATTGCCTCTGAGGGCGGCTAACCATAACACGTGGTAATATTTATGTCTATTTACATGCTTCCATTTCGTCGTTGTTGTAAGCCTATTTCCATCATTACAGCATTATACTATTACCTTTGTGAGGTTGCCATTTTCAAATACATTAACATTACCTAGTACATTACATAATCGTTACCTTAACCCACTATCTGCGCCACTGTGGGCTTGCCATTTTCATATACGTTTAATGTTACCGAAATCGTTTACATAACCGTTACCTCGTACAATCACACACATGCCTCCATGGGCTCATAATCATCGTACGCCTCTGTGGGCTCATCATCATCTGCCTCTGTGGGCTCATACCCGGCCCTTGTTAGGCGCGGTCACAACATACCCGGCCTTTATTAGGCGCGGTCACATCATACCCGGCCTTTATTAGGCGCGGTCATACAAATTCAATCATACACACATATACATGTACACATAACACATTTTGATGCTTATTTATGACTTGTGTTTTTGACTTGTTACATTTCTTACCCTTTTCTTCCTCATGTAATTAAGAATACCTTTTTAACAATGTAATTATGGGACTCAAAGACTTCCGTCTACATTATTACCATGAAGCAAGCAAAATCATTCCATAGAGGGAAGAACAGCATAGGCAACACTAGCTTCTAAGAATAGAATGTTCTTTGGGGCTCATTCGAGGCATTGTATTCGATAGGAATCGTGCAAAAGAAGGAACGGTATAGTCGTGCATACCCGGTATAAATCGCACCAACTCTGAAACCACGAAATTGCTACAATTCTTTAATCTACAATTAAAGAATAGCTTAATGGTTACTCACTACGCGTGATGGCTATCATTAACCGAAATCCCCTAAATTCACATGGTGCTCCTCTACACCCTTCATCCCCTAAACCCCATTAAAATGCATTTATGGCACATGCAACCTATTTACAACCCACAATGTTCATGACCCATTTTGTTTGACCCCACCTATTTTGATTTCATGGCTTTTTGTGCTGCTATCATAAGTTCTTACGGACATGCAACCACGTATCATGGATGTTTAAGGGGAAAACCACATGAAAGGGAGTAGTAACTTACCTTGCATGCGAATTATTCAACCTTCTTCTTCTATTCTTCAACTTCTAGGTCTTTGCCTTCAATGTGGGTTTGTAAGAAAGGGAAATTCAGCTAGGGTTTCCCTTAGTTCTTCAATTCCTTGCTTACCTTCTTCAATTTAGTGTTTGAAAGAGAGAAATTTGGTTGGCTTGTCGTGTGAGCCTGAGAGAAGTCTTTGGGGGTTTTCTGCTATGTTTTAGACTTAGAAAAATGAAGAAGGGACGGGTATTGAGTCCCTTTTATAGGCCTAGGTGTAAGTGACACACGGACCTAAAAACTGTCAGAAATGCGATCGCACACCCGCCGCAGACAGGGTATGCGGTCCGCATTTTGGTCGCAGATCTCACCTTAAAAATTTGTCGCACTATGCGACGCAGAAGGGGCCAGAATGTGGTTCGCATTTCCAAAATGCGATCGCATTCTGGTCGCATTTTGGACATTGGTTTAGCCCAGTTTTCTGCCTCACTCTGCGATGGGGGCGTCAAATCTGCGGTCCGCATACTGGCCGCATTTCGGACAAAATCTCAGCCCAGAACTCTGTTCCACTCTGCGATGGAGCATGTCAGTTCTGCGGTCTGCATTTTGACCGCATTTCGACACTTTTGTTCTTTTCTGAACTTTAAGCCATTTTTTTTGGTTAAAATAAGTATTTTATTAGCTTCAGTAGTCAAACTTTACAAAAACGGAGGGGGACATGAACCTTACCTCCCCAAAAAAGTACAGGTACCTTTGCTTATGGGTACATATGTGATGGATAGTTTTAATAAGGTTCCTCCCTTGATGTGCAACAAATACAAAATGAGTCGAACCTAGGTTGATGTAATGACTATCTATCTTACAAAGTTGATATATAGTCATCTGTACAAAAGCATGAAATTCTAGGTTCCTTCCTTGATGTACAAAAACTATACATTGTGTATGACCTAATTTGATGTAATGGATATCCATTATGAAATGATGGATATGCATTTGTACAAAATCAGAGTGAAATGCTTCAAGGTCGAAGAGTTGTGTTGGTTGTTGATTGTCCTGCTGTGACATTTGGCTTCTGTTTTTGCTTATGCTTTTGTCCTCTACTCTACTTTTTGTTATTGCTTTCCTGCTGATTCCATGATGTTCTGAGTTGTGATTCAATGTATGCTGGATATTAGTTGTGTGTTCATAATCCTTGCTGGTGCTGAGCTGCTGCTTTCTGCTTGTTGTGTTCCTGCTGTTGCTGCTGGATATCTGTTGTGTGTTGATCTGCTGCTTGTTGTTGGTGCTGGGGCTGCTGCTTTCCTGATGTGTTAATGGTTGTTTCAAAGAGTGCTGGGCTTCTTTTTGCTGTGGAAATTTTCTGTTGTTGTTGAGCTGATTGATGCTGCTGATGTGCTGATTGCTGCATGTTTTGTTCCTGTTGGTGCTGCTGATTTTCTTAGTTGTGCTGGACTGCTTCTTGCTGCCTGTTTTGTTGGTGCTGGTACTGCTGGCTTTCTGGTATGTCAATGCTTGTATCCCTGTGTGCTGCCTTGTTTCTTTCAGAGTACTGAGATCAGATTCCCTCTTGGTGTTGAGTTGTTTCTTGCTGCTTGATTTGTTTCTATCTGTGGGATCTGTGGCTGTTTTGTGTACGTTGTTATGGGTTATGATGATGATGCAGTGTATGGTCCTCTTGTTTGCTCTGTGTGCTTTGTTGTTTGCGTAGGAGTGAGGTGATTGGTGCAATTGCATTAGAATGAGCACCTGTGGTGCTAATACCACACAATGCAATTGCGCCAATAACCTTATCCTATGGCAACAGTTGTTTGTGATGCTGGGATCTTTGTTTCTGGTGCTGTTTTGCTTGCTGTGGATATTGTGGTCTTGTGCTGCTGTCTGTTTGATGAGGATGTGTTTCTTTCTTTCTTTCTTGCTTTGTATTATATTTTCATCCTTGCTATTGTGCTCCTGCTTCCTGCTTGTCAATTGTTGCTCTGGTTGCTGTGTTTTTGCTTCCTTGACTTTGTTTTTATTGCCATGCTCCT
>MCJB01002862.1:0-11073 GCA_002018475.1 Nicotiana obtusifolia | reverse complement strand
ATGTGGTTGTTGATAGGTTTTCTAAGATGGCTCATTTTATTCCTTGTAAAAAATGTGATGATGCACAACATGTTGCTTCTTTGTTCATTGCTAATGTATTAAAGTTGCATGGTGTGCCTCGAACTATTGTTAGTGATAGGGATGCTAAGTTTTTGAGTCACTTTTGGAAGTGTTTGTGGGGTGCTCTTGGCACCAAACTTTTGTTTTCTACATCACATCATCCACAGACTGATGGTCAAACCGAGGTTGTTAATCGAACCTTGGGAGCTCTTCTTCGAGCTTTGACCAAAGGGAAGTCCGGCACTTGGGCTGATCGATTACCTATTATGGAGTTTGCATATAATAGAACTGTTCATCGCATGACTAGCATTACTTCATTTGAATGTGTTTATGGTTTTAATCCTTTGATACCACTTGATCTTGTTCCTTTGCCGAGAGATGCAGTTATTAGCGTTGACGGAGAAAACCGGGCAGTTGCGTTGCTCGAATTGCATGCTAAGGTGAGGAAAACTTTGGAAAAGGTAGCGGTCAAGAAGAATAAAGGAAGGAAAAAGCTGGACTTAAAGAAAGGTGACTGGGTTTTGGTGCACTTCCGAAAGGAAAGATTTCCGAACCATAGGAAAGGAAAGTTAGCTCCGCGGGGAGATGGTTTATTCCAAGTGTTACATAATATCAATAACAACTCTTATGTTATGGACTTGTCTAGTAGCATTGCTTTCGGACATGATGGTGCTTTGATTTCGAGGACGAAATCCTCTCAAGAGGGGGAGAATGATGCAAATAAATTTGATCAAGTGTTATCAATGCCATCTATGAACAAGACAAGAAAAGGCGTTGGTTAGCCTTGGAGAAGATCCAAGCGTCCATAAATCTTGCTATGGACGAATCTTGTGTTGAAGATGTACATTTGTGTTTATGTTGTATTATTATGTAGTTATTGAAGACATTAATTCTTATTTGTTTGGTCCTGCGTGACTATTCTTTAAATTAGCCAAATTGTGGCCTTTTTGTTAATTAGTTGTTTCCTAGTTGATTTAGGTTAACTAGTTATTCTTTTCCTAGTTGATTTAGGTAAAGGCTCATTCTATATAAGCCTAAAAAACTTCATTATTTTGACACCTTTTGACATTATTATCAATAAAAAACCGGCAGCATATTGCTCCCAAAATCGTGTGAATTAACTTGTCCAATTTTGGTGTGATTCAAAATTGAACTTGTTCCTTTATTTGATCGAACAGTTTGCAAGACCATCGTTGTCTTGAGGGTTGTTCGTATAGTATAGGTACTCCGTGACTTCATCAAGAAGGTAAGTAGACTAGTTCCTACTTGTTGTCTTGATAGTTCATTGAGCGTCTTGCTTCTATCTTTTGTTTTCTTATTTCCGCGTTTAATATTGCATCATCTAAAAATCTTGAATTAGGTATATCTCTTTCTTGAATAATCCAAGGTCTGAACCGACCTAAGGTAAAAAATAAAAAGAGTTAAAGAAATATTTATCATACTATAAATTACAGAAAAAAACTAGGAATATCATAAGTTGTTACCTTATCAACATCTTTTCTTAATTGTTTTAGTTGTTGCAGAATTGCCGATTTGTCATCTATTCCCATTGAAATCTTAGTGCCAGATGAAGATGGAGCATTTCTCGGATGCTCGGCCCGCATTTCAGCTTCTTCAACCATAAAGTCAACTTTGTCTGGCAAAGTCATTCTAGATAGCTCTTCCGGGGCTTCAATCATGTTGGTAAACTGAGTGAAAGAACAATATAAGGGAGTTAATCAACATACATACATACATACATACATACATATATATATATATATATATATATATATATATATATATATATATATACACACACACACACTTTGTAGTTATATTATATGTAGCATAAACATGTGGAATTGTTGTGTTAAGTATGTTGATATTTTGTGTTACCATTAATATATGAGAAAATAATTACCTTGATTCATGATGGTTTGATCATCCTCTCTTCCAATGAAGAAATCATATTTTGTCCTTTGTTGCTGTCCAGTTAAGGATACGAGGATCGAATTACCAATCCTTGTAGCAATATCTGTGTTAACTGTGATAGCAACACTTATACAACTAGATTTGCATAGAGAGCGAAAAACCTTGAAGAAGATAAAAATGCACAGGTGGATTCAACTTCTGCCAAACAGACTGAAGCAAATGTGTATAAGCATCTATACCCATTGCGAAATTAGCATACTGCCCTGAGTCAACTCAATAAAACCTAAAATGGTCTATCAAACCATTCTCTTTCTCCGAAGGACAAAGGAAGGACTTTATAAGACACATAATACATAGCTTGACTGCATCCTCGTCATTACCCAACTACGGCTACATACAATTTGTTTCATGTATGACTTCTCAACCTTTTCCTTGTTCGAAAAATAACTCCTCATAGTTTTACTATCATATTAAGGTGTGCAACCAAAATCTGTTACTTCTGTAACACATTTGAGGCTAGTAATAAGAGCAAACTCCCTCAGCCCAAGGTTCAGCCTCTCACCCTTTATCTCTACTGAAAAAAATCAGACCCAGGTGTGTTCAATTCATACCTCATCAGAAGGTGAATTGCCTGATTTTGGATACATAGTTTGGGCATGCCAAGAAAGTGCCCAAAACATGTCTTCTTAAATAATATTTCCCTTTTTTAGACATTAATACCTTGATTAAGGCAGGAACAGCAGTGTCGGATAATGTTTGATGCCATAATCAACATCATATAGTTTAAAAAATGTCCGATTATGCGTGAAAAGAAAAAATAAATTACTAAAATATGTTTAAAGACAAAAAATAAAATAATAACAATACTGCTACAATGTATCTACAGACAAAAAGAGAGTAACTCATTGTAGACAAATGAATTACAAATTAAAAAATAAATACAACAATTAAATTACAATGAAGCTACAAAAAAGCTGACACTTTTATGTTTAGAGCAAGAAAACTAGAAAGTAACCTACATTTAAAACATTGGGAGAAAATATAACTACTAGACATAATATATACAACTTTTTACAGAAAATAAAATTAACATCTACAAAGAAAGCAAAAATTAACCAATAAAACAAATGTAATACATACCCTAACAAAATTATTTCAAATAATATACAACAAATATACAATTCTAGAAATATGTAGAAAAATTGATAAACTATAATATATAAACACAATGTAGACAAAATTTCAACTATAAAGGAATAACAAAAAATTAGGTATCAGGATAAGCATGAAAATAATTTTTTAACTAAATAAAAAACAAAAATTGTAATTACTACAATTTTACCTTGTCTAAAGACTGTTGGAGTATGTTTTTAGGAGATTTTTGAACCTTCTTCCTTTTTTAAGGTTTGCCATCAAGAGAAACTCTGATTCTTTTTATTTTTATTTTTATTTTTGCTGCAGATTTGGGAATCACTTCTTCTTCCACGAAATCATCATCACCAGCAATTTCTTTGCTTCCGTTTTACTGATTTAGCAGATGACGAAGCTTCAATAGCATCCCTGTCATGCTTGAGTTTTCTTCGCACCTCTCCCCTAGTTCAGGAGGGGAAAGCGTGGACTTTCTCTCTCTGGTTTGCATGTCCGTATTTCACTATTTTTTTGGGTGAATCCTGTGAGAAAGCACCCAAATCAAATGTAGAAATTTCACCATCAGTAGGGTTTCTTAGGACTCTTCCTCGGAGTTCCTTTCTTCTTCCTCGTAAGGGAGGAAAAATTTGATGAACTAAGGATTTCTTAGGAATTTTGAGAGAGAATTCAGGAAATTTGAGAGAGAAAATAGAAAACCTTTTTGAACAAATATGGAAGAACGTGTTAATGGAGGGAGAGAGGTTTAGAAGGGTGGGCAGAGAAACATGGGGGGAGTGGGATATGTACATTAGATATTGTATAACGTGAATAAAGGGCTTAATTGATATCCCATTTAATTTCTAAAATATATATAATCGGTAAATTGTATATACCCATGTAATTAAGTTGAAACTTGAATAGGGAGGATAATAAGGTTTTATATAGTGTATAGGAACATAAAAATTCCTTAAATAAACGTCATCCAAAATGGGGTTCTTTTTCTATATTTTGGGAGTTTTGATGGATTGCTTCACTTTCTTTTGTTTCATTATTATGCATCATTGATATTTTACCCCTTTAGCGGTTGTTTGGTAGCTGGTTATGATACGTTACTCATGTATTAGGAGTAACATAACTAATACCATATTTGGTAGCTTATAGTTACTTTTTACAAAAGTCAACATAATTATTATGTTTGGTTGCTTTTTTTATTGGGGGTATAAGTAATATATAGATGAGTTATATTCCAAATCTACGCATTATTTATGCAAGGTAAAATATATTAGTAATATGTGTATTAGACAATCAAATGATCAAAAAAATATATTTTAAATTGCACATTATATAATTAAAATAGAGTAAACATTAAAAATTTTCATATTTATTTTAAATTACACATTGTATAATTAAATAAGGTAAATATTTAACAAAACATAATCTCTACATTACAATATATAAATTACTAATATATTCGTTATAATCCTTATATAACTAATCGCTTCATAATTAAATCATGCAAAATCCTGCATAACTAAACCCTTCACAACTAATCCCTATATAACTAAATCATGCATAATTATTCCCTGCATAACTAATCCATACATTACTAATACCTTCATAACACTAACCAGCAACCAAATGACCCCTAGGCATTAAACATGTTTTTGGAATATCGAGTGATGTAAATGTCATTTTCGTGCACTTTAAAAGATTTAGAGCAGGTTGGGCAAGCTCTAAGAAGACAAAAATAGTTTTGTCCAAAAAAGTACTTTTTCGCAAATTTGAGGTGTTTGGCCAAGACATAAAAGTATGAGCAGTAGCAGAAGCAGTTTTTCTGCTTTTGGGTAAAAGCTACAAATTCAAGCTTCTTCCAAGAAACAGAAGTAGAAGAAACAAGATAACTTTTTCAAGATGAAAATATCCTTACCATAAATTTATTGTAATACCCTGTAAAATTTTCAAGTGTTTAAAAACCATTAAGAAGATCAATGTGTGCTAATTATATTAATTTGCATATCACTGAGGGTTTATGATATGAAAGATATTACTTGAACATGATAATATGTGTACGAGGTGTATCAGAAATGGTTAATAGTCCAAGAGCCGTAAGAATAAATCAAGTTGGAAAACTATATGATGGACTAAAGTTTCAAATGAGTTTGCACAAAATCTGACTTTAAATGAGCACAACTCTTAGGATATAAAGAATTATGTGGTGGACGACCTATCAAATGAAAGCTCTATGAGTCTACTTTCCAACGCTTTAAGATGTTTAACATTTACACATTTCTATAAGAATTTATTACCTTTTTACTGAGCAGTAGCAAAGCAGCTATGCGAGGCATACGTAGGCTACACGTTTTTGCGTAAGCTACGCGTTCATGCGTAGGAAAAAGCAGAATATGGCGAAAGGGAAGTCCCCTGTGTATCTTACATGAGTAACCTATGTAGGGAGGCTACGCGAAGCATCAGGGTCAGTTTAAAGGGGCTGAAACATAGGTTTTAAAGAAAGAAAGAGTTAGTTCTTCAATTTGGAATTGATTTCTAGAGAGAAAGATCAGTTCTTCCACTATGAATACACTTCAAGATAAGTTTCTTTTCTACAAGAATGATTATATAATATTATTTGGTGTTAACACTAATATTATTATGGATCAAATTCTTAGGAAATGAGTTGAATCTTCAAGAATATCAAAAAGAGAAAAAGTAAGATTCTTCCACCAAGAGGTAATCCCGATACTTGATCTTTATATATATAACATATTAAAGTGTGGGTAGCATACTTAGTTATTTGGAATGAAGAAGAAGATGAATAGTGGTTGGTTTATATAAATAGAATTATTTTGAGTATCTAATGATTTCAATAGACTTGATAGCCTACTTGATGAACAAATTAAAGGGGGAAACACCACGTGGTTAAGAATAATACTAGTTCTTATATTTGATGTTCTTAAACATAGGGTTTTATTGGAGAAAATAATGAATAATGACTTGATGATGTTGGGTAATGAATATAGTATTATTAATGACTCCAAATGAGATTAAATGATAAGAATGAAATTGAATAGGCTAATGGGGGAACCTACTCGATAATTGGGGTGGTTGAAGGCTTGTTGCTGACTTGTGAAGCCTAAATAGATATTTATGAATCTTTTTGTGTTTTTTTTGATGTAGTTGGGATATCCAATTATCATGACCCAACACTCAACTTGTCGTGATGACGCTTATCCAGTACTAGGCCAGCCGACAACCACAATTAACTATGCAATTTTAAATTGTAAACAAGATGAAATAGGTTTAACAGTAATAACTCTCATAAATAGTCGATAAGAAATACTGCGACTCAAATACAACATTCCCAAAATCTAGGTGTCACTTAGTACATGCGCATCTAAATGACAATACAGTCTAACAGCAAAAAGAACTGTCTAGAAAGATAGAACAATGCTAATAAACTGCAAAGAAGGAGAGTCGAGGTCTAGGGACGCCAAGGCAGCCACCTCAATATTCTCCAAATAGATAAAGCTCCAAATCTAGCAACCGCGGTGCCCAGAAGTACCTGGATCTGCACACGAAGTACAGAGTGTAGTATGAGTACAACCGACCCAATGTACTCAATAAGTAACAGGACTAACCTTGGGCTGAAAGCAGTGACGAGCTTAGAAAGGTACAATCCAAATCCGGATAATAACAATGCAGCTATGAAAGATGAATAACAATAATAACTCAATGAAACATCTCATGATCAGTTTGTAGATTATTCAGAAATGCAGACATGCTTTCAAGTATTTAATAATTTGAACTCAGCACGAATAAAATATGCCAAGTATGACTAATATGAGGTATGTTACATCTCGATATCTACATGTCAAATATGCAAGTTAACCGAAATGCAACACAATGATAAAGCCATATTCTCCTACTCTAGGAGTATTCAACATTACGACACGCTCAATCACTCAGCACTCTCAATCACTCAACACTCTCAATCACTCGACACTTGACACTCGCACTCGACACTTACACTCAGTAGGTACCTGCGCTCACTGCTGGTATGTCAGACTCCGGAGGTGCGGATCCTGCCCAAGTGCTAATATAAGCCAATCATGGCATGAATCAATAAAGCCTGCTGCGACGTGCAACCCGATCCCATAAATATCACTCACAATCAAGCCCTCGGCCTTATTCTGTCAATCTCTCTAGTCTCTCGGGCTAAAAAATCTCATGACAATCAGCCCAAACAATGATAATATGATGTAACAATAAATGACAATGGAGACTGAGATATGATGTGTAATGATAGAGTGACTGAGTACATAATTGCAAATTAAGCAAATAATTCAACAATAAAACGACCTTTGTGGGGCCCAACAGTACGAACATATAGCCTAAATAGATTTCTAACATGAATCACAGCTCAATTTCTTTAACAGATGGAAAATACATGAATAATAACAAGATTAGATGACTACACAGTTTCACGGAATCAACCGAGTCATAATTACTACGGTGCACGACAACATGCTCGTCATCTAACTTATGCGTTACCTTAACAACAACCACATAACACATAGTTCAGGGATTCATACCCTCAGAATCATGGTTAGAAGTGTTACTTACCTCAAACCGCGCAAATATCTACTCCAACAAGCCCTTGCCTCGCGAATCGGCCTCCGAACGACTCGAATCTAGCCACAAAACAACTTAATACAATCAGCACAAGCTACAGGGATGAATTCCATATGATAAAGCTAGATTCTTTAACAAAAGCCAAAGCGTCAACCCAAAAGGTCAACCCCGAGCCCAAGTCTCATAATCCGACAAAATTAACAAAATCCGAACACCCATTCAACAACGAGTCCAACCATACCAAAATTACTCAATTCTAATCTCAACTCGACCTTCAAATCCTCAAATTAAAGTCTATGAAGTTTCTACATCCCAACACTAATTAAATAGTAAAAACAATGATAGATTCATGTATAACAACAAATCCGAGTTAGAATCACTTGCCCCAATCAACTCCTTGAAAATCCGTTCAAGATCGCCCAAATCTTAGGTCTCTAATCAAAATCTAAAAAATAGGTTCAAACCCTCGATTTTGATATATTAACACTGTTGCCCAGTGATTACACATCGCATCGTGGATAAATCCACGTGATCGCGAAGAATAAAATCTTCAGTGGCCAAAAATCCTTCTACCTGAACGCACTTTCAGGCTCGCGAATGCGCTGACCAACTCTCACACCTACGCGATTGCGGACCGACTGACCCCGAAGAATCAGCGCGTTTGAATCCCAGACCTCCCCTTCCTTATTCGCGAACGCGTTCATGCACCCGCGTTCGCGTAACACAAAATCTCTAAACTCCGGGATCGCAGACCATTTCTCGCGATCGCATATTTCAAATTCCTACCTGCCAGACCTTACCATCCACGATCGCGTCCCTCTCCTCGCGATCGCAAAAGAGGAAACCAAATGCACAAGCATCAGCAACTTTAGGAAACCTTCTAAGTCCAATTTCAATCCGTTAACCATCCAAAATCCACCCGAGGCCCTCGGGACCTCAACCAAATATACCAATAAGTCCTAAAACATCATACAAACTTGCCCGAAGCTTCAAATCACATCCAACAACACTAAAATCATGAATCGCACATCGATTCTAGCCTAATGAACTTATGAACTATTAACTTCCAAAACAAATGCGGAAACATACCAAACCAACTCCGATTAACCTCAAAATTTGCACACAAGTCACTAAATGACACAACAGACCTATTTCAACTTCCGAAACCAAAATCCGACCCCAATAACCACAAAGTCAACTCTCGGTCAAACTTCTCAACTCTCCAAACTTCAACTTTTCCAACTTTCGCCAATTCAAGCCAAAATCATCTATGGACCTCCAAATCAATATCCGGACACACTCCTATGTCCAAAATCACCATACAGAGCTATCAAAATCATAAAAACTCCATTCCGTAGTCATTTACACATAAGTCAACATCCGGTCAGCTCTTTCAACTTAGGCTTCTAACCTTGGGACAAAGTGTCCCAACTCATTCCGAAACATCCTTGGAACCAAAGCAACCACCCCCGGCAAGTCAAATAACAACAATTTAGCATAGAATAAGCAATAAATGGAGAAACGTGGCCATAATACTCAAAACGACCAGCCAGGTTGTTATGTTCTCCGCCTCTTAAACAAACGTTTGTCCTCAAACGAGTCTAGAATCATACCTGGAGTCTCAAACATGTGTGGATATCTGCTCTGCATCTCTCTCTTGGTCTCCCAAGTAGCCTCCTTGACTGGCTGACCCCTCCACTGCACCTTCACTGAAGCTATATTCTTTGACCTCAACTTTCGAATCTGTCGATCCAAAATGGCCACCGGCTCCACATCATATGTCAAATCACCATCTAAATGAACCATGTTGAAGTCTAAAACATGAGACGAATCGCCGAAATACTTCCGGAGCATTGAAACATAAAACACTAGAAGATAGACTAGGCGGCAATGCAAGCTTGTAAGCCACCTCCCCAATCCTCTCAAGCACCTCAAAAGGCCCAATATACCGAGGGCTCAACTTGCCCTACCTCATAACACCCTTCATGGGTGAAACTTTGAGCAGTACCTTCTTTGCCACCATGTAAGCAACATCATGAAACTTCCCAGAACTCTTCTGTCTAGACTGTGCCGTGCGAAGTCGATCCTGAATCAATTTAACCTTGTCTAAAGCATCCTGAACCAAGTAGTACCCAATAGCCTAGCCTCACTGTTACAACTCGTAATTTCGTACGTTAGATTGCGGCGTAAGATAGTCTACATATAAGGGCCTAAGAATCGGAAAAGAAGTCCAAAAAGTCAAGAAAAGAGCAAAGGGCTTCGCAATGTTGGATATGCTACCGCAAAAGCCACATGCGGGCCGCATATCCAACACTGAAATCGCAGACCAAGGAAGATTTATGGGCAAAGATCAATGCCAGAAATGCGACCAAAAGTGCGATCTCATTCTTGAAATGCGAACCATATATTACACCTAATGTGTCGCAAACTGAGACAGATTTCTGGGCAGAATCTATGTCAGGAATGCGGTCAGTATGCCATCGCATACTGAAAATGCGGACTGCAAATCAGACCTCCTGTGTCGCAGAGTGAGACAGATTTCTGGGCTGAGTTTTGCGTCCAAAATGCGAACCGCATGTTGGTTCTGCGATGACAATGCGGTTGATGCAAATAAATTTGATCAAGTGTTATCAATGCCATCTATGAACAAGACAAGAAAAGGCGTTGGTTAGCCTTGGAGAAGATCGAAGCGTCCATAAATCTTGCTGTGGACGAATCTTGGGTTGAAGATGTATATTTGTGTTTATGTTGTATTATTGTGTAGTTATTGAAGACATTAATTCTTACTTGTTTGGTCCTGCGTGACTATTTCTTAAACTTAGCCAGATTGTGGCCTTTTTATTAATTAGTTGTTTCCTAGTTGATTTAGGTTAACTAGTTATTCTTTTCCTAGTTGAGTTAGGTAAAGGCTCATTCTATATAAGCCTAAACACTTCATTATTTTGATACCTTTTGACATTATTATCAATCAAAACCCGGCAGCACATTGCTCCTAAAATCGTGTGAATTAACTTGTCCAATTTTGGTGTGATTCAAAATTGAACTTGTTCCTTTGTTTGATCGAACAGTTTGCAAGACCATCGTTGTCTTGAGGGTTGTTCGTATAGTATAGGTACTCCGTGACTTCATCAAGAAGGTAAGTAGACTAGTTCCTACTTGTTGTCTTGATAGTTCATTGAGTGTCTTGCTTCTATCTTTTGTTTTCTTATTTCCGCGTTTAATATTGCATCAGGCCACAATCTGGCTAAGTTTAAGAAATAGTCACACAGGACCAAACAAGTAAGAATTAATGTCTTCAATAACTACACAATAATACAACATAAACACAAATATACATCTTCA
>MCJB01002861.1:0-10440 GCA_002018475.1 Nicotiana obtusifolia | reverse complement strand
TTAGGAGTTCATAGGAGTCTAAAAGGGGTCCGGTGTCATAATAGTAGTGTCGTGTCTAGGTTTAACGGAAAGATAAACGGGTTGGGGGGTTGATCGATAAACATAGACAATATTGAATTATTAATATTGATTTAGTTAAATATGAGTCGAGTATGGTTTGGTTATAGTTAATTTCCCCCTGGCCAGGATGGTTGTTGATGTTGTTATTTCCCTAATTGGGAGTTGATGTGATGCATTGTTCTCTTGTTGGAAATTGTTTGTGATTACTGTGATGATGTAAGTGGGAGCGGGTGGCACGCCTGCCACGAGATATTGTGTAAGTGGGAGCGGGTGGCACGCCTGCCATAAGAGGTTACTGTAAGTGGGACCGGGTTGCACGCCTGCAACAAGAGGTTACTGGAGGAAAGGATGGATTGTGTTTCATATTATTTGTGTTAAAGGCCAAAAGGCAATGTTCCTCCTTGAAAATTGTTGATGTGTTGTTTTCATTGATTTGATATTGCGATGCATATCTTCCTTTCTCAGTTTATTTTGTTGATGCATTTTGTTATCTGTCGTAGATGCATATATGTTTATGTCTAACAGGTTATCTGGAGTCCGGTCCTAGCCTCGTCACTACCTCGCCGAGGTTAGGCCAGACACTTACCAGCACATGGGGTCGGTTGTGCTGATACTACACTCTGCACTCTTTTGTGCAGATACCGGCGCCGCAGGTGTCGGACAGTAAAAGGACTTCCAGCTTTTGCGCGACTTCTCAGGCGACCCAAGGTAGCACTGCAGACGTTCGCAGATCTTGGCGTCCTCTGTCTGCTTCTTTTAACTGTTCTTCCATGTAGTTCGGAAACAGTACTTTTGTTATTTCTTTCAAGACCTTGTATGTAGTACTCTTAGACGGCCTGTGAAACTGTGATACCAGGTCTTGGGTAGTTTGTTTGAAAGATGGTTATCTAAAGTATTTTCCGCATTTTGTTATTAAATTATGTTTGTATATTCATGAATGGATTGATTATGTATGATAACGTAGTAAGCATAGTAAATTATTGGCTGGACTAGCTTCTATTAGTAGGCGCCATCACGACTCCCAAGGGTGGGAAATCCGGGGTCGTGACACTACACAATACAACAGGATCAACCGAGTCACAATTCACACAGTACACGCCCACACGCCCACACGCCCGTCACCTAGCATGAGTGTCACCTCAACACCAAACACATAACACGTATATTCAGGGATTCATACCCTTAGCACCAAGTTTAGAAGTGTTACTAACCTTGAACAAGCCGAATCCAATACCGAGCAAGCCAAACGATACTCGAAACATGCCATACTGCACGTACCGACCTCTAAACGGCTCGAAACTAGCCAAAAGAAACTCAAGAACATCAAGTAATACTAAAGGACACAAACACATTCAATAAAGGTAGAATCTTTACTCAAAAGCCCAAAGTCAACCAAAATATCAAACCCAGGCTCACACCTCGAAACCTGACAAAATTCACAAAATCTGACAACCCATTCAATTATGAGTCCAACCATACTAGTTTCACTCAAATCCGACTCCCGATTGATGGTCAAAACTCGAAAAATAGCTTTATAATATTTTAGACAAAACCCCCAATCTCTCTTTTAAAATCATCAACCAAGTGCCAAAACGAGTATAGATTCATGAAATATAATCAAAACTGAGTAGAGAACACTTACCCCAACCCATATGGTAAAAATTCTCTCAACAATCGCTTCAATCCGAGCCCCATAGCTCCAATATGATAAAATGACTCTAACCCTCAAAATGGGATTTAATAGAGTCTGCCTAGTTATTACACTCCGCAAACATGGAACAACCCTCGCCTTCGCGTAGAACAAATCCCACCAGCTGAAATTTCTCTTACACGAACGCGACATCTCAGTCGCGAACGCGATGATCAATCCCCTAGAGCTACGTGATCTCATTCCACACTTTGAGACTGCGAAGAACAAATGCCTGACATCCTCAGGCCTTCCTTCCTTCTACCTGAATGCGTTGTTGTACTCGCAAACGCGATGAATGATGGCCTCAACCTTTGCGAACGCGTCTGTGAACTCACGAATACGATGAACAATTCCACAGCAGACCAAAACTCCTTTTTCGATCGTGGCAGGACCTTCTTGATTGCAAAGAACACCAAAAGCAACAGGTGATAGTAGAAAAACCAGCAATGCAAACCAATTCAAAATGATTTGAACCACGTCTGAAACTCACCCAAGCCCCTCGGGACCCCGTCCGAATACACCAACAAGTCTTATAACCTAACACGAACCTACTCGAGGCCTCAAATCACGCATAACAACATTGAAACGATGAATCGCACCTCAAATCAAACTTAATGAACTTTGAACTTTCAACCGTGCCGAACCATATCAAATAAACTCGGAATGAACTTAGATTTTATGCACAAGTCCCAAATGAAATAACGAAGCTATTCCAATTCTTGGAACCACAATCCGAATTTGATATCATTAAAGTCAACTCTCGGTCAAACTTATGAATATTCCAAACCTTAAAATTTCCAACTTTTGCTAATTATTGTCGAAACCTTCTAGAAATATCCAAATACAAATACGGGCATACGCCCGAGTCCAAAATCACCATCCTAACCTAATAGAGCCATCAAAACTCCGATCCAGGGTCAAATACTCAAAAGTCAAATTGGTCAACTCTTCCAACTTAAAGCTTCTTAGTTGAGAATCATTCATTCAAATCAATTTCGAATAACCTGAAAACCATAACTGACGATTCACACAAGTCATAATACATCATACGATGCTGCTCAAGACTTCAAATAGCTGAACGGAATGCAAATGCTCAAAACGACCGGTCAGGTTGTTACATTGTGCATCCGATATACCATATATATATGCTTTGGAAGTGCTTGAGTGATCCACACTATATAAACCTTATCGAAGATATTCAAGTTATGGAAGACCAATCTTACGAAAAAGTTATGGTGGCCATCCTAGATTGTCAAGTGTGCAACTTGTGAACCAAAGAAGTAGCTTGAGTTAAAGTACTTTGGAGGAACAACAATGTAGAAGAGGTGACCTGGGAGTTGAAGAAGATATGAAATCCAGGTACCCCTATTTGTTCAACGATACGGGAGGCAACAATGAGGCCAACATGATATGCGCAACCCTAGAACACAAAAGAAGTTTGCAAAGAGTGGTTACGATCCAACATTCGAGGATAAATGTTATGGGGGAAGGAGAGGGTGGAGTAATGTTACACACCACACATAAAATAAAGCTTGGTAAGCTTGACCTTTGACACGGACAATTGGCCGCGGATGCATATGGAGATAGAGGGGTCAAAAGGGAATTATAAGTTTCAGTGGACTTATGCTAAATGTCCCACTGGGTGCTGCAACCGGGCAGGGGTGACCCATTTTGCATGTGGAGCTGGCGGATTTTTCTATGCTTGATATAGTATATAAAAGGGCAATGAGGCTCTTTCTCTTTCATTTTCCAAGAAGGAAACACCAATATTAGTTCTCCTGAAATGCTCTCAACACCCCATTAGAATTTCCAAGCAATTCAAGACAAGCTGGAAGGTGATTTTAGGAGAATATAGTGTGAAGAAGCTTCGAGATCGTCGATATTGCATCTATCATCATGTTATACTAATTATGGGAATTCGTTGGAGGCCGAATCAATCACCTTAGAAGTGTAGCTATTTCTTTAGTGAGGTATGTTGGGAAATCTTTCTTTCTTGGCATGAGTTAGTGTAAGTCTCTATCTCTCTCTCTCTTTCCTTCTAAAGGATTTCTGCATTATAGGAATTTTGTGTTCTGAGCCCCTCTCAATGATGTTATTTTATTCTTGTGTATTCTTGCTGGTAGCATTTCTTTTAAAGTCTAAGTTGTTCTCAAATGACATTCTACGGTCGGAGAGTATGATTCATTCTGAGTTTAAGCTTGTTAACTCTTGAAACGAACATTGTATGTATGTATGTATGTATGTATATATATATATATATATATATATATATTTAATTTTACCAAGTTGCGCTATAGTTGCCGAGTACGGCACGCATTGTGCAACCACTGATCAGTTGGGTATAATGAGACATGATATGAGATATTACCAAGCCCTTGCGCGGCCGGGTACGATGATGTGTGATGTGAGGTTACCAAGTCCTCTTAATGTCGATTATGCCGAGTTCTACTGAGACTGGGTACTATCGTGACCTCCTGAGGCCATGTACCACCGAGTCCTTAACGATGCCAGGTACGAAGTGATAGTGTGATGTGAGGTTACCGAGCCCTTATATGGCTGGGTACAACCGAGTCCTCTACGAGGCCGGGTATGGAGTGATAAAATATGCCCCAAAGAGTGGCTGAAGGTATGTATACATATATGTATTATAATCAATACATGGCCCTAATGAGTGGCTCGGTTTTACCAAACCGTGCATACATTCATGATTCATGGTTTATAATTACCACATATTATGCCCTCGGTGGCTTGTCTTCGTTATTTAAGTTGAGATTGCATACTCATTTCTCTTATATTATGACTCTAGTTTACATGCTTTCTTAGTCTTACATACTCAGTATATTATCCGTACTGACGCCCTTTTCTTTTGGGCGCTATGTTCATGCCCACAGGTACAAATAGACCCGGTACGTCCCTTCCCAATAGGGTGTTGTTCCAACTATTTGGTCGTTGTACTCCAATTCTTCGGGGTAGCTGTTCAGAAGTCAATAGGTATTAAAGTATATGATCTACATATTTTGGGTAAGGTGGGGCCCTGTCCCGACCAAGTCGTGTATATGTATTTGGTACTCTTAGAGGCTTGCAAGACTAGAGCTGCACTGTATATAGAAAGGGGAATTATGACCTTATCACAATTGTGAATATGTGTGGAATGTCAATGTTTTTTTTACTAATCAGTTGTAAACATATTAAGTTATGGTGTTATTATTTGGAGGCTCAATGACCTAGTTTTTATGATTAAAAAGGTGTAAGAAAAGACATCGGTTTGCACGAGCCTTCGAGCGTCATGTGCCAGTCGCACCTTCCGAGGTTGGGTTTGACAATTTCATCCACAGACGGACAGTTAGTCCGAGCGCTCTATTCATATTTTGGAGGAACTTGCCTTGGCAACTAGTCTATCGGGAGTTCACCCAATATTTCATATTTTGATTCTCCGGAAGTATTATGGTGATCCGTCACATGTTTTGGACTATAGCACTGTGCAGTTAGATGGGGATTTTACTTATGATGTGGAGCCGGTGGCCATTTTGGATCAGCATGTTTGATTGTTGAGGTCGACAGTGAAGGTTCAGTGGAGAGGTCATCCAATCGAGGAGGCTACTTGGGATACCGAGGAGAAGATGTGGAGAAGATACCCTCACCTTTTTGAGACTCTATATATGATTCTAGACTCGTTTGAGGATGAACGTTTGTTTAAACGGGAAGAATGTAACGACCCAGACGGTCATTTTGAGTACATTAGCTTGTTTCCCTATTTGATGCATTACTAATGTGTATTTGAGGTTTTGTATTTTCCAAGGTGGTTAGTTTGGTTTCGGGAAAGTTTCGGAGTGAATTGAAATACTTAATCCCAATGTTGGAAGCTTAAGTTAAAAGAGTTGCCCGGAGTTTGCCTTTTGAGTAGACGACGCCGTAATGGAGTTGTTATGGTTCCAATATCTTCATATGGTGATTTTGGACTTAGCCATATGTTTGAATTTGGATTTGGAGGTGCGCAGGTTGATTTGGTACTTTTTGACGAAAGTTATAAAGTTGAAGGTTTTGAATGTTGATCAGTTTGACCGGGAGTTGACTTTGTTGATACCAGGTTCGAATTTTGGTTACGAGAGTTGGAATAGGTCCATTGCGTCATTTGAGACTTGAATGCAAAATTTGATGTCATTTCGAGTTGGTTTGGTGAGATTCGGCATGAGTTTTGAAAGTTGGAAGTTCATTAGTTTCCTTAGGCATGAATTGTGGTGCAATTTGTGGTTTTGATGTTGTTTTATGTGATTTGAGGCCTCGAGTAGGTTTGTGTTGTGTTTTGGGATTGGTTGGTGCGATTGGACGGGGTCCAGGAGGCCTCGGATGTGTTTCGAATGGGTTTCAGACCATTTCCATCATGTTTGGCACTACAAATTTCTGAGTTTCTGGTTTCCTTCTTTGCGATCGCGAAGAGGCTGTCGTGATCGCGAAATGTATTTTGTTGGAAGGGTGGTTGTTCATCGCGTTCGCAGTAGGGAGCTCGCGTTCGTGAAGCTTTGGAGGCAGAGGTCATCGCGAGCGCGATAATGTTGTCGCGTTCGCATAGAAGGGGAGTCCAGCTGGGGCATCAGGCTTTTAGCCTACGCGATCGCGAGGATGTGGCCAAGTTCGCGAAGACTTATTGATGGAGAGCATCACATTCGCGAGCTTTGTGTTGCGTGTGCGTAGGCCATTTTCTGGAGTAGTGTTGATTGTGCTTCACGATTGTGAAGTTGGTCCTGCGATCGCGAAGGGTATGCCTGGACAGACCATAAGTACTCTATTTTTCGTGGGTTTTAGTCATTTAAACATAGTTTGGGTTGTGGAGCTAAGATTTGGGCGATTTTGGAGGGGTTTTCTTGATTTGGATCAAGATAAGTTTTTTGACTCGGATTTGTTAATTATTCAAAATTCCATCTTTGGTTTTAGCATTTGTGTTGACGAATCTAGTGAAGAAATTGAGAAATTTCAGTAAATCTTTCCTAAAGTAAAAATTGAGGATTTCAAGATCGATTAGAGGTCGGAATTGGATAAAAATTTTATGGTTGAACTCGTATCAGAATGGGTGTACGTCATTTGTAGGCTTGGTCGGGTTCCGATGTGCGGACTCAAGGTTGACTTTTTAGGTTGGCTTTAGGATTTATTTAAAGATCTTAGCTTTATCATTTGGATTCATTTCCTATGGCTTTATTTGATGATATTAAATTATTTTGTCTATATTCGAGCCGTCTGGAGGTTGATTTTCGAAGGAAGGGCTTCTTAGAGTATATATTTAGCTTGCTTGAGGTGCGTATCTTAACTAAACTTGGTTAAGGCGCTAGTTGCCTGAGTTATTTATGATTGCTATGTGCTATGGGTGGCACATATGTGTGGGGACTAAGCCGATGTGCGTGCATCGAGGTATTTATCCATGCTCGGAGTAGTTCTTATGCTATCATTTTCTTTGAATTGATAGCTAATCTTTATTCTATAATGTTTCTCACATTTCTAACCCCGTTGTGAGCTATTTGATCCATATTTGAGGTTACATAGGGGTTAATCGCCAAATTTAATTGGATAATGGCTATTTCTATGATGGAATTGCCTATTTGAGCTATGATAGCACACTTTGCACATGAATATACTTTAGCATGTCATTTGTACCAGTCCAGGAGTATGAAACTTGATATTCATTGATCATGTATGTAAGGCTCCGTAAAGTTCGCCAAGGATTTAGGATTTTATGGTGCTGAGGTAATCTAATGTGTTTGGTAGTTGGTTGAAAAATTTGCAAAACGTCGCCTTTCCGTCGTCCATTTCGTGACTGCAGATTGGTTCCGCTGGCTGCAAAACTATCACGGTTTGATCCAGGAGAAGCTTATTTTGAGGACCATTCTTGCCCCTTTGCTTTCATGGAATGTTAGTAATGGGTTTAAGAATGGATTTGATCATTTTGGGTCTTATTGGATGGTGATCGGAAGCCATAAGCCCTCTATTTCAAAAATTAGGGTGTACTAGAAGAATGTGAGGTGTGGTTCTTGGTTTGGGGGTAAGTCGTTGGGCATGCATGTCTCAGTGGAGGTGATATGGAGGTTGTTGAACTATCATGGGTAAATTGTTGTTTGAAATTGGTTGTGGGGCGAAGGAATTCCACTATAAAACCTTATAGTGGAATTTGCATGCTATGTGTTTGAAGAAATTCCTACTTCACCTAGACTATGAATACCTTCCTATTAATTATTCAATTTGATCATGTTTCTATTGATTGAAGTTTCTATGAGTAGTGGAACATTGTAGTAATCCTAAGGAAAGCTCAATCGAGGTATGTTGGCTAAAATCTTTTCGCATAATCAAGTTCTACAGATTCCTTATAAAGTCCAAGCATGGTTTGTTCAAGCTACTACTTCGAACGTACCAAATTGCTTCTAATGATTGATTTACTCAAATTCTTATGCTTCAAGTATGGGTATTGTATCTAATTCTTATGATTTGAATTCATGTTTCAATTATAAATCATTATGCTCCCTTTGTAGAAGAAACTCAATGTGTTTAAGGCTCTTATCATTCCTATATTTAAAGAAAGGAAAAACATGAAACATGAAATGCAACCATCGTGCCAAGAATAGAGATTATTATGTATGGCCAAGCGTTCCAATGGAATGAAAGATTTAATGAAAGACTATTAGATGAATATGTATTTCTTTTATAAATATGTAGAAGATGTTTTGGGAGTATCAATAGGTCACCGAGGAAGGTTGGAGTATAAATTCCCAAGCCCGAAACTATGCGTGTCAATGTAGGAGATGGTTGAAAGATAAATTCATGTTATGATACATTGAGATTATTCTCCTTGATTGCGATGAATGGATAGTTAGCAAGGACCATGTCAACCCACACGGCATTGTGGTAAGACGGCCTAGCCGATTCGGCGGAGATCGAACACCATGCTGCATACATTGTGGTATTGTGTGCCTATGTCAACCCTCATACACTGGGGTGAGATGGCTTAGCCAATCGGGCTGGAATCGAACTCCATGCCATATGTATGGTGGTGTGTCGGTATTAAGGATCTCCCAACCTAATTACTAATGCTTATTTGAAGCTTTACTTTGTTTTATCTTGGCATTTAAATAAATATTGACTTTCCTTACCGTTTCCATGTTTCTCTTATACTATGTTGGCATTTCATTCCATGAGAGGGCATTTAGCTTTACATACTAGTACTATTCCATATGTACTAACGTACCTTTTTCCGAGAGCGCTGCATCTTTAATGGATGCAGGTGGTCCTCAGCAGGCGGAGTTGGTCCTTGATAGCAACATACCCTCCACTCAGCGGATTTGGTGAGCCCTACTCTACACTATGGCCCATATGTTGTCTTGTACACTCCTTTTTGAAGTATAGCTGAGGCCTTGTCACCGGCATTTTCATATTGTACTCATGTTTTCTTACAGGCTCTATATACACATTGTGGGTTGTGTTTTGATTTGGGATGAATAAACTGAAAATGTTGCAATTACTAGGCGTATATCCACTTTTTAAAACTGTGAACTTGTAATCTTTTGGTAATTGTCAATGAAGATCTTGTAAGTAAGAAAATATGGTGTTAAAATTTTTCATCCTCTCATTGTCTATCTCTTGTAATTTTTTTCTCATGGTTCATGGGCTAGGTTGGGTAGTAGGTATCAAGTAGGCTTGCTTGACTGGGATGTCTTGTCGAGCGCGGGTCTCGCTTCCCAAGGTTTGGGCCTGACAAGCTTGGTATTAGAGCCTATGGTTTTAAAGTGTCCTAGGATGTCTCCGAGCCGAGTCTAGTAGACCCTTCTTATCGGTGTGTTGTCGACCGCATCTATAATTAGGAGGCTACTTGGGAATTTAGGAATGTCACCCTTCTTTGATGTTCCAGATCGTGCAACATTGTAGGCATGTTCCCCTTTTTAAATCGTGCATTGTTCTAATTTTTAGTACATGGCTCCGAAGAAGAAGGTGAGGAGCGGCCAAAGGGCCAATGTCACCCCAAGGTGGCAGTTAATGAAGTGCCCAATGTTGCGGGTGAACACCCGCGGGGATGAAGGCATTACCCAAACCACAACACCTCCTGATTTTACTACACCTGCTAAGAATGTACAGATTCCTCCTCAAACTAAAATTCCAGTTCCACCTCCAGCCTCAAAGCCTAATCCTAGTTCTTCTGATGGGGACCTTGATACGCTCAAATTACACTTTAATAAATAGTGTAAAGGGGTCGATGTCAAATATAATAACCCAACAAGGTTGGGGTTGAATCCCACAGGGAATAGGTGTGAAAAGGTTACTTGACTAGTGTGTTACTCAACTAAAGTCGTAATTCTATCCAGTTAACCGGAACAAGAGAATTGAGTTTGATTTTAGATAAAGGCTAATTGAAATGTTGAGAATGTAAATAATTTGATTAAAGAAACTAAGGTTGTGTCCCCATTAATGAAGTGTAATGCTATCGGTGTCAATATGATATATTTCTAACGGAAGATTCTTTTTGATATGCAAATGATGTCTAAGTGACTACCTAATATTTTTCAATAGTTAGGTAGTATTTCCTCTTTATGATTTTTCCAAATATAAAAGAGTTGCAATTAAGAACAATCAATTTATGCCAAATAAAACCCACTTATTCCTAAGCAATTTTATTAAACAAGGTTTAAAGCCTTGAGTCTTTAATATTGACTTCT
>MCJB01002859.1:0-11076 GCA_002018475.1 Nicotiana obtusifolia | reverse complement strand
GTGGGGATGTGGAATAGGGTGGAGAAGGTTGAAAAAGAGTTTTGGAATATGTTTTCTTTTTTTTTGATAGGGAAAATATTTTCCTCCATCCAATGAGTTCATGAGAAAAATATTTTCCAAATCATTTAAGCCAACCAAACATAAGAAAATTGAAAAATATTTTTCTGAAAAATATTTCCTTCGTACCAAACACATTCAAAAGTTAAATATATACTTTTATATGCTTAAGTTTTAATTGATAGAGTTACTCAAATAATACTGATAGAATATAGTAGTTATTCGTTATACAGTTGAAGAACATGAAAACTGACTTCAACATATGATTATAAAGAAAAAATTAATTAGATATTTCCACTTACACTAGTGCCTGTGCTCCAAGTTGTGAGACCAACTCCATGTACGAGGAGATGGGATGATGATATAAGAATCTTAATCTGGTCTCACCATAATTATGTATAATAAAATAAGTTATTCTTTCTCTAATTTATAGTGAAGGTATTTGATAGAACATAAAATTTAAGAAAAAAATAAAAACAAATTTAAATTTATAATTTAAAATAAATATAAATATTTATGTGATTATAACTCGTCTTTTTAAAGTAAAGAGAAAAAAATTTAACTTAAATTATTTTTAAATATAAAAAAAATTGGGCTGACTGAAAAAATAAAAAGTATCACCTAAATTAAAATAAAGCAAATATTTTCTAAGCTGCTACTCCTATTTGTTTAATCTAATGTTGGACTTGGATCTTTGTGCCACGTCGATACTCACTCTAAAAGACGTTTCTCTCTGTACGTCATATTTGTCCCTGCAACTTGGAAAGACTTCGTAAACGACCAACTTAAATCTTTTGGGTAAATTTCACAAATGATTATAAAATTTTTTTTATTAAAGTCATATAATTATATTTTTCACATAGAATGATAAAAAATTTCACTAACTCACAAAAAAATTTATAATGACCGAAAAATATAACTTTCCGGTAGTACTTTTTTTTCGCGTTTTTATTTTATTTTCAGTCTAATAAATAATAATTAAAGTAAAAATAAGAATGACCCAGTCCAATAACCATATATATAAATTAAAAAAATACTAAAATTAAATACTTTACTTAAAATACATGATTTCTATTTTTCATTTTTTATTTTAAGATTTTTATTATATCAAGAGCTCTCTAATTATATTCATACCTTTGTTTCTTAGAATCACGTGCAAAATACTCCAAAGAAAATATATATATATATATATATATATATATACACACACACACACACACACACATACAATATTATATTTCTTTTTTTGAGTCAGTAAAAATTTTATGATTTTCGTGTGAGAAAATACAATTATACGACTTTAATAAAATTAAAAAAAAAAGTCATAATTATATGATCATTTATGAAATTTACCCTAACCCTTTTTTGCACGTAAACCGCAAGGATCTAGCAAGCTCAAAACGTGATAGAAACTTTCGAGCCACATAACACAAACGTTTCCACGTACTGCAGGGTTTTGCCAATTCATAACATCCAACACAAATTCAATAATTTTAGTAGTTTTTACCTAGTTTTCCTCTTCAAGATCTTAAGGTTGAGGTTGAACGAGAGCTTCTTCTGAGTCAAATGAACACCTGAGCTTATTATATGTAAGCCGGTTTAATTAGAAAAACTATATTAGATCTCAGGTATCTTTGTCATGAGCTTGAATTTGAATAAAGGAAAAGAGAGAGAAAAAACTAACAATACAAGTTAGTTTCTCGACAAGTTCTCTCTCCAAAGGAATTAGCAAATTTTTTTTTGGTCTTCCACCGAGTGTCTCATACATCCAACTAATTCGAATTCGAACAGTGCAAAGTCCCACTAAAGAGAAAGTGCTCTTTATTAGGAGTTAGCAAAGTAAAAGACGACGTAAAAGAAGTGCTCTTCTTAATTTACTTCTCAATTTGAATTTGAAAGATGATAAAATACCTATTCGAAGACGTTATGTCTGTTAAGTTATGTCTTCACAAAAATTTAAGAAATTTATGAATTCTCGCTTTTTACCTCCAAAACATATACGCAATCAAAATGTTCTTAGCTTCTTCCCTTTGAAATACTCACTTAGCATCCTTATGAAAGTTTTCGTCTTTGATGAATTAACTTAAATTTTGCTTAGCTCTGTAAATCTTATATACCATACATCCAACCAGTGCTGGTTCTGTAATTTTTACTAAGGATGGTCAAAATATAAAGAAGTATATATAACTACACAGTGTAATTTTCTGATAAAAGTATCAAACATCATCTTGAATACATGTGGCTCTGCTACTGCATCGAATGTCAACACAGTAAAGGATATAAAAATAAGAGATGCACTATCACGTAGCTTGATCTTGTGAATTGGGAATCACGGAATGACCAGATACAACATTTAAAGAGATCGAAAACTAGATGAAGAAACAACAAAATTGGTGGCTATATACTAGTTTTAACAAATGATAAATGCAATAAAATTGATAGGAGCTAGAGGGAATCAAGGAAACAGAGTACTTTCTAAGATCATGATGTCAATAGAAGTGGGAGATTGTCCCTTGGAGAAATGATTAGGCAGTCCAAAGGACAATCTTTCTGTTGTCAAAGGGTCAATCAAATTGAACATATATATCCACTTATACATCAAGAACCATGTTAGAGATTACCAGGTTTTGAGGTCACAGTTATACTTTCTATCTGTCGACACCAGGCCGCCGCGTCTCACTGGCATAAGTTTATTGTCTTTATCTTTTTATAAAGTTAAAGTGTTATTAAATATAAAACTTATCTTTCTTACGATGGAAAAATGATCTTTCTGACACGCAGAGAAAGTATCTTTTTATTTGATTTGCTTTTACAAAATCATGGGAAACTGCGAGCAATATACCTGACAAAAACTGAGCTGTAGTAACCATATTTTTCTGTTGGCGTCTATGACTGGATCTTTGGACTTGTTTTATATGACCTCTCTCATAATTAAAAAGCGTAACTATTTCAATGAATATGTGGCATTTATTCCAAGGACGTGTCAGGTAAGCTTTTTATGTATGTGGACATGAACAGGCCGCCGCGTTTCACTAACGTAGTTAAAGGTGGAATTTAAACTTTATTGATTTTAAATTTAAGGATAAAGATGGTATCAATGATTGAATTTTAAATATTTAAGTTTTATATATATTTAAAATTTTTAATACATATAAATATAAGATTTGAATTAAAATTATTGAGTTTGATCTAGCTCTGGCTCTCCGCCCCTGCACATAGCACTAGGGGCGAAGCCATTACTGAAGGTGGCCAATTGACTGCCTTTTGTCAAAATATTACAAAAAATTATATTGTATATATAAGTAAAATATTAAATTTTAAATATATATAATATATATAAGTCTGAATACTTTTGAAAAATTTTTTGTACAGCACAGCAGAGCTTTCGTATATTTCTATTCAATTCTTTTGTTTTCTTCTTCCTTATTTATGCGGCTAGAAGTTGTAGTAGAAGTAACTCGATCTCATGTGCCTTTAAATAACACTTCTAGAGAAAAGGTTGCACGTGTAATAGTACTAACCTAGGAAATTGATAAGGTCGTTATCGTAACCTAGTCAACGTATTCATAATAATAATAATAAGGTGTAAAAGAATGCAGGTGATTATGGTGTCTGCAATATATATTTAATAAGAGATATCAACTTACATCTTTAACGACCACTATTTTACTAAAGGACATGAAATCGATTGTTATAAGTATATATCTAGCGGTTGAAAATTATTCTGAACATTAAAGTCAAGTTTGGATTCAACACTAACGCGGGAAATATATCTTGCTGTTAAAAGTATACTATCCCTTCGTTAAAACATAATTTATAGTGTAATTAAAAAAAATAAAAGGGCAGTCTTTTTCCAAATTCCACTCGCCCCCAAACCCACTCCCACTCCCACATCCCCTTTCTTCCTAAAGTGAAACGACATGGACTCTGCCCTTTTTTACTGCGATTTTTCATTTTCTGTGCCTCTCTAGTGAATTAGTCTAAGGGTTTGTTCTCCTTTTCATGGTAAGTTTCGCCATCTTTATTGACTTTCTGATTGGTCTGATTTTGTGTTTGTTAGGATTTTACCTAAAGAAATTTATGAGCGTACAAAATCAAATATTGAAAATGTTATATGTAGTCTACAACTAGCACTCTTTTTACTTTTATTCTACCAAACTAAATGGTTAAGAAATAAAAGGTTTTGTCAGCTTTTGAATTTTTATATATAAGAACATTGCCTTCTCTTCATCTGAATGAAATTATATGCTTTTAGTTTTCTGATTTGGTTGAAAAATTAATCTTAATTGTTAAAGTGTCGTAATTATTTAACTGAACGAGAGGTGCATATATGTAAAATGGGACTATGAGAGGGTGTTGTAATTTATCCCAACACTTTTGGGAAAATAAGCAGAACCTCTTTTCGAGGGCTGAACTTGTATTGTTTCATCTCCTAATTAGCTGTCAGATAGGACCTTGATTAGCTGCGATGCCATTCAGATGCCATTCATTAGCTGCGATGAGTATTTAGTGTTTGTGCATTTAGGGTTGTCAAATTGACTATTCTGAGGTGTTTTAGTGGTTTAAGAAATCAAAAGTATCGAGGGAGTGTGCACTCAAAACCTAAGCTGCTATATAGTAAAAGTTGTTAGCAAAGTGTAATGCTATTATATTATATTTCTCTATGTGAGCGAAGTGGTTAATTTGTGAATTTGAGTTCCTTCTTTGTCATTTTTGTCCTCCTCTACAATAGATCTTCTACAGTTCTCTGCTTGTTAAAGATAAAGGTCTTGGATAAATGGAAAGAGAATATTGGGACCTACTTATTTGCAAAATCTTGATCTTTATCTTTATTTAACGTACAACTTACATTATATAAGGTAGCTTCAAGATATACTTTATGATGTCACAACAATATCCTTCTTGCTCAATTACCAATAATTTAATCACCAAAGTTGAATCCACGTTTGTTTGAGAACTTTGTTGTAGATAGTCTAAGTTTAGCATGATTATTATCATTTCTGTCAGGTTGTATATTAGTTTGTTGTTAGATTAAGGTTTTATATTAGTTTTGAATCAGTAAACTTACAATTTTAACTATGACTTTTTTTATTCTGAAGTGTCCTATATGCAAAGTTTCATGTCTTTCTATAGATGGATATCTTTTCCAGTGCTTAACCTTAAGTTCTACATCTCTTGAGTATGGTGGTAATTATTTTTAGCAAGTTTATAAATGTTGTTTCAAAACATAATAAATGTTGTTTGCCATGTTTATAAAAACTTGCTAACGATGTGATGGTTTAATAGACTTAGCAGTCTATCATGCTGTTCAGGAGCACTTAGGACAGGCTAGGAGATATGAGGAGGGAGAAGGCTAAGGAAGAGTATGTAGTCTTGATCTCAGATAAAGTTTTAGATTGGAAGATAGATAAGACTGATGTACGAGTCAATTTTATTGGCAACTCGCTCTTACTGATGTTAACAAACTTCTTTTGTAGTCATATTTTTCCACTGATTAATTGGTATATAGTAGCTATAACTAATTTCTAAAGATGTTAGACACATTTCCTCGAAAAATCTTGTTACCTCATTGATAAACTGGTGGCAGATTAACTATAAACTGATCTTTTTAGATGTTGTAACATCAGAGGATAGCCAGCACTTTGTGCACAAGTTACTCGATAAAGATGAAAAGGTACACTTTCTCCAAATATTGATATGAATTAAACCACGCCATAGTCTTTCATTTTGAGTTTTATCATCTTGAAATATGTTTACAACTCTGCAAAACTATAAAATCTGTAAGTTTTTGACTTATGAAAATTGGTAGTTTTACTTATCAACTGAAATAATTGACTCATTTCTTATAAATAAAGTATTAAAAGACAAAAGAAAGGAAAAACGAAGTCTTGATTGTGGTTAATAATGATTTCTACCTTTCTTCTAGTTCAAATATTAGTAGTTTTTTTATATTAAACTAACATAAACCTATTCTCTTAACAGATCATAGAAGATGATGTGAAGAACCCGGCCTTAAAGAAAGTGAGCAAGTAAAAGAATCTAAAATGTTAAAGAACAAGTTGAAGGACAAGAGGACTTATGTTTGTCAGAAATATTTAAGGTATGACTTCATATCTATTTTCATGGACAATTTAGGTGGGTCAAGTTCCAACTATGAAGTTTCATTTTCTATTAGAGGAGATCCTATGTCTCTCTTCTTGGACATGGTAATTTACAGTGAGCTTTAAATCTCTCAGTGAGCTTTGCATCTAATCTTCATAAATTCATAATTCGTATAGTTTAAGAGGAAGCAAGTAAAGAAACTGAGTCAAAAGGTCTTAAGGTCTTAAGACGTTAGTCTGTGTGAGTACATTTACATGTTATGATATATGGTGGATACTTAAACATTGTTATTCATCCCTACTACGTTTTCCAATTCATGTTGCGCCTTGTCAATACCTTCAGATTATTTAGAAGATCTGCCATTACCCACGATCATCGTGCTTGTAGTATCAGTCCTAATAATAGTATCCTGTTATAGAAAATACAGCTAGAGGGTAGGACTATTGATTTTACTTGCAACTCGATAATTTCCTCAGAGCTTATGAATTATAGATCAAGAGTAGATTAATAAACTTATATCCAACCAACGCTAGCTCTAGTTTCTCAACTAGAAATAGGAAAAATCTAACCAGTCACTATTCATTTTCCCCTGAAGCACTCATAAATAACTTTTTTTATGGACCTTTTGTAATATATGGTTATGAAATATGTTAATTTACAGTATGCTAAATAGACACCATGAAATTTTACCAATATGATTTTTTTGTTAATTGAGGTAGTTGTAACCGAGGTTGCAATTTCAATTTCATCTCTCATTTGATTTGTGGGAAGAGGTCACAAGCTTGAGTAGAATATGATTACTAATTTGGTAGGTTTCTTGATACAATAGTCTCCCAAGTAAGAGCCCTGCAGTAGAAGTTTTCTTTCACATCCTAAGTAGTAGCAACCTAGTAATCGAAATGTTGTACATTGGTACTGTAAACTAAAATGAGCTAGGAGAAGCTTTCTTACTAAACTAGCTTGAACTTATTGTTTTTACGGGTCAAATTTGAAATTTAATAAATCTTCCCTTGAAGATAATGCGGCAGAGCAAGTTGAAGCGATTGAAATGTTAAAGAACAAGTTGACGCCAAAGAGGAACTTACTTTATTTTCTAGGGGATGTTTGAAGATGTTGCCATTTGTGCACCCTACAATTCTTCTCTTCCTTTTTAGGAGTTGTAAAATAGTGTTGTACAATTTAGATATTTGTTTATGTGATTTTTAGTTCTTTGTAATTTACAATGATAATTAATATAATTATTGAGTATTTTGTATGTGTTCTTCTATATACATGTGAAAACATATTCAATAATGACTACTATTCGAGAATTACCAAAAAACAATATTAAACTCTCACGTCAACGAAGGGAAACTTGGCCGCTAAACGTATTATTTGTGAAAATGACATACAATTAACAAAAGGCAAACTGGTCGTTAAAAAGGAGTTGCAACGACCGAATATCTTGCTGCCGCTAAAAGATCTTTAACGACCGGGATGGAATTCGGTCGTTAACTTTTAACGTCAAGACTTTTAACGATCGGTGACGACCGATTTTTCTCCGATCGTTATCGACTTATAGCGACCAGATGTGAACTTTTAACGACTGAATTTTCCCTCGCTAAAGACCATTTTTCTTATAGTGTTAGCCGTAAGATTTAAGATTTCGGCCTGTTTTATATCACAATACACTGTGTCTCTAGAAGAATGACATAACTTCTAGCATGAATTATAATATTTTATATAAATATAGATTTAAACATTTATTTCTTATTCTTTGAAACTTGTTAAGTATTAGTACTTTTATTTATTTATTCCTAGGTTCAGAAATAAGTTGACCGTAAAAAATAGTTACCATAATGCTGAATGAAGTTTTATATTTCTACAAAGGATTAGAGTATAGAGTCTAGTGGTGCTAGTGAAAATCTTTTGCACTTGGGGTTTTAATATATTTGACCGGACGATCAAAAATAATTAAAGCTATTAGCCAAATATATAAAAATATACATTCCTTTCGTTCCATTTTGTTGTCGGTATTTAATATTTGGAGATTCAAAGAGGTTATTCTTTGACCATATTTTTCTTAAAATTTAATATGATAGTACTTTTCATGCAGTTTTCATATAAAAATAGAAATAAAAATTAGCTGGCAAAGTTGAAGAATCTATATGAAGGAGAAACTGGTAAAGTTGCTACCATGTGACCAGGAGGTTACGCTATCGAGACGTGAAAATAGCCTCTTGCAAAAATGTAAGGTAAGACTGCGTACAATAGATTCATGTGGTCCAGACTTTCCCCGACCCTATACATAGCGGGAGCTTAGTGCACCCAACTGCCCTTTGAAAAATCTATATCCAAATTCACACGGAAAATCAAGTGTTTTGACCCTTCTACTCTGAACTATGCCAAACAAAGTGGAACAAAGGAAGTATGGATTATATGTATATTATATCTATATTATACATTAAAAAAAATATACATTTGTAGGGCTATTATTTTGTGGGCGGCTTTACAACGTGGATAACCCTTTACCTTCCTTCAGGCAATTCTATGCAAAGGCTAGATATCAATATTTTGGGGCCTTCGGCCCATTGGCATTGATATGCTTCCCACTTCATTATCCTTGTCTGCCTTGTGGGCTGGTAAGTGAATGAAAAGTCTTTGGAGTTTTATTGAGACACAAAATACCCACGAGAAGGTGATACAGCTACCAAAACGTTGGAATGCCATTATTTCTAATGAAATTAAGTAGATATGTAAGGAACCGATTAACATACCTCTTTTTGAAAAAATAGTAAACCACCTGCCCGAATTCTTCAATTTGGAACCTACTTTCTGCACAACTTCAAGGTTTTGTTTTGATTGAGAAGTGATTACTCCATTTATTACTCAGCCATCTTGAAGGAAAAGGAGACGAGAAACATTTTTTGAAAAATATTTTATGTCATACCAAACACACACTCCACAAAGTAACAGGGTATTGGCAGTTTTGTTTGTTTGTGTGCCACAGCCATCTTCAAGGAATATACATCTGAACTCTTTGTGTCAATTAACCCAACAAAGAAAGAAGTAATTTTCTTCTTGATTGTCAACATGAGCATCATTTTGGATTGACAATTTCGTTTCTTCCCTGCCCTTCTTCTCTTTATATATATATATATATATATATATATTTTTTTTTTTTTAATTTTTTTTAGTCTCATTTATACCTAAAGCTGCCACACATTAAAGATAACCGAGGTCTGTAGGTTCTGCAATGAGGCAAAAGTCGCATATATCCGACCACCAATTATATTATATGTATATATTTTATATATATATGTATACATAGTTCGAATAGGAAGCAACAAAATTTTTTAGTTCGAACAACCAAATCACCCTATTTTATGCTGATCAAGTAATTACTCGGTCGGACAAATATGTCAAACAGCATAATTACACTCAAATTCAATTCCTAGATAGCTTTCCAAATAGACTCTGGGTGTACTGGGTACAATATCTTAATTTCTTGACAAGATGGTTTTTTAGACGTTCAATCAAATACCATAGACATTTAAGATTTGTCAAGGTGAAATGAGGATACCATTAATGAGATAAATGTTCAAGCCTATTGACATGCTAACAAGACAGGCGAAAATAGTATGGGCTAGTCAGTTTTCGGGTAATTGAGAAATAGCCGGCATATGCAAAATCATTGAAAAATGACTACTATTTCGCTTCAATACAGAAAGTTTCAGCACAATAACGGGAGATTGGTGCACCTATGTATGAACTTCCAGCATATTATGTTGGAACTCCAACACACGGAAAGTTCCAGCATAATATACTGGAGATTGGAGCACCTGCGTATGAACTTCCAGTATATTATGCTGGACCAGTATATTATACTGGAAGTCTAGTATATTATGCTGGAAGTCTAGTATATTATGCTGGAATATTTTTCTGATTTTGAACAGTATTTTCGTTCAGATTTATCTCTACATAAAAAGTGGCTAAATTTCAATTACTTTTAAAACTGTGACTATTTTTCAATTACCACTTGTAAATCTGGCTATTTTTTAATTCCACGCAGACGTGCCTAAGAAAGTCAAGCTTGCATCTTATTAGCATCATTTATTTATTATGATTTAGCAACACTCCAAGTGGGAGAAATATTAAGGCACCAAATACGATTTAATTAATCAATTAGTCAAACATCACAAGTTGAATGAACATTTAGCTCACATGAGGAATTTTTGGCAGACTAGTCCAAATCCCAGAAAAGTGATTTGATTTAATTTGCTTTCAATATGGGTAGAGACGAGTAAAGTCCAACATAATCAACAAGAAGCGCAAAATCATGTTATAGCAGACAACAGGACAGGCATACATTTCTTGAAACAAAATACTGGGTATGGAGTAGGCAAAGTACACTACTACTTTGTCCGCTTGGTTTAAGTATTAGCACATCATTTGTTCCCATGTGTATACAGAAACACTAAAAAGACCACGCCTAGGGCCCCTACCCCCCACCTTGTATGTAACAAACAGTCGCAGGTACAGTACTCTTCTGGTCCGACTCGTGCACTGGTTCGAAAGGCCGAGGAGTACCCAACTACCCTCCTCCCCACTCAAAACCAGACTTCGTCTACAGCAGGATGCGAACAGGTAACATGCACCTGACCCAAACATACATTACGTGTTGCATCCTTATCACTGAACCAAAGCGTGCAAATTCTTGCTAGGAATTGACATATCAAATTGCTCACATTCCCCATTTAAAAGAGCGAAAAGATCTGATTTGACCGGACAACATGAGTAAATTGGAAAATAATAACTTGGACATACCTCAGATTAAGGGTGGCTAATGGTCCGGTTCTAACCGGACCGGACCGGTTTGGGACCGAAAACCGGACCGGACCGGTTAGAACCGGACCAAATACGCGCGCGGGGAGGGGG
>MCJB01002858.1:77695-143041 GCA_002018475.1 Nicotiana obtusifolia | reverse complement strand
AGTCTTGGGGATCCTCCGAAGAAGCACCACTAAAGGTAGTAGTCAAGAGCTTGGTGAACCTATCCAGTCTCCACAAAGCATCGGCGGACATGGCCGCCCCATTACCGGCCTGAGCTACTGCTCCCGGATGAACTGTCACAACTGGCTGAACCGCTGGAACCTGATCCTGGGGAGCTACTTGCTCTGGAGTACGAGTAGCAGGATTCTGAGCCCCTTCTCCAACCTGAGGAGTGGCTGGTGCTGCAGGAAGTAAGCCCGCTCGGGTGACATTCTCTGTGAGGCCCACCAACCGGACCAAAGCGTCCTGAAGAACTGGGGTAGCAATAAACCCCTCTGGAACCTGAGCTGGGCCCACCGGAGCTGCTGGGGCCGGAACCTCCTCGTCAAGATCAATCAGAGGTTCCGCCACTGGTGCTGCTGCAGGAGGCTGAGTCCTGCCCCTACCTCGACCTCTAGCACGACCTCGGCCTCGCCCTCTGCCCCGCGTGGGAGCTGTTGCTGGGGCTCGGGCCGCAGAGCGGTAGATGAGAAAGCGCGTGTTTTCGCCATCTGCAAAAGAACAGAGTAGGAATCAAATTAGCATTTGAGAAGAAAAACCGCACGACAAGAAAGAACAAATGTGAAAATTTTCCTAACTCTGTAGCCTATGGGGGATAAATACAGACGTCTCCGTACCTATCCCTCAGACTCCACCGAGTTTGTCTGTGAACTGTGAGGCCCATGTAAAGCTAGAGCTCTGATACCAACCTTTCACGACCCGGATTTCCCACCCTCGGGAGTCGTGATGGCGCTTACTAGTGAAAGCTAGGCAAGCCAATCAGCCGGATTATTTACCACTTTTCTATTTATGAATTCATTGCAGCACAAAAACATCAACTGAAGAACAGTAATTCAACAAACGAAATGGATGCAATTTTCATATTTTACAAAAATATCTTCGATAAAATATCCTCAACAGACTACCGAAGATTTGGTGTCACAGTTTCACAGACGGTTTAAGAGTACTACAAACAAGGGTCTGAAGAAATAACAAAATACTGTCTCCGGACTACATAGAAGAAACAGGTATAGGAAATGGACAGGAGACTCCAAGATCCACGGACATCTGCAGAACTACCTCGAGTCGCCTGAAAATCAGAGGCTGGAAGCTTCCTACTGTTCGAAGCCTGCGGTACTGGGATCTGCACAAAAGAGTGTAGAGTGTAGTATCAGCACAACCGACCCCATGTGCTGGTAAGTGCCTGGCCTAACCCTGGTGAGGTAGCGACGGGGCTAGGACCAAACTCCAGATAGACCTGTGCAGTCGTAAACATATACGCATCTACGGCGGAAGATAGAAATACATAAACAATTTAAACGGGGGAAAGGGAAAACATACATCGGGATATCAGATAAATAAAGCGAAATGAATCATCAATGAATAAGAAAGAAAACTGCAATTCAACCTTTAACACAAATAAAATGAAACACAAATAAAATGAAATATAAGCCACCTTCACCTCCAGTAACCTCTTATTGCAGGCGTGCAACCCGTTCCCACTTACAGTATCCTCTTGTGGCAGGCGTGCCACCCTCTCCCACTTACATCACATCTTGTGGTAGGCGTACCACCAGCTCCCACATACATTATATCCTGTGGCCGGCGTTCCACCCCCTCCCACTTACATGATATCTCGTGGCAGGCGTGCCACTCGCTCCCACTTACATAATATCACGTGGAAGGCGTGCCACCCACTCCCACTTACTTTATATCCTGTGGCAGGCGTGCCACCCGCTCCCACTTACATCATCACAACTATCACAAGAAGTCCCGGCAAGGGAACAAAGCAACATAATAACTTCCCAGCGAGGGAACAAATAACATAAAACAATCATCCTGGCCAGGGGGGAAACAACTATAACCCAAACCAAACTGGACTCCTATTTAGCTCAATCAATGTCAGTACCCAATTACAGTCAAAGTCCTACAATTAACCTCCCAACCCAATTATCATTTTATTAAATCTAGACACGACTCTAGTAATGTAACACTGGACACCTTAACTTCTAATGAACTCCTAAGACACTACCCACCTTTATGACACTGGAACCCTTTGACTCCTAACAAATTCTTATTCAACTAGTCTATTTAACCATCGACTTTATATCAAATAAAAGAAGGCTAAACCTATAACCAAAGGAACAACTAAAATCAAGAAACCTTATGGTAGGCGTACCACCCGCCCTCATTTCACTATATCTTGTAGCAGGCGTGCCACCCGCTCCCACTTATATCACAACAATGTCAAGGATAATCTTCAACAATTTGAAACAACAATCACACACAATTATCCATTTACGACCCACGGTCATGCTTGACACCAACGTATAGATATTCGTCACCATGCCTATACGTTATTCTCAACAAGGAGCAATTTAACAAATAGGACACGGTTTCTAATCCCTCAAGCTAAGGTTAGAACAAACACTTACCTTGCTTCGCAACAAATTCCTAGATTCCCAACAAATCTTCGAGCTCAAGCTTTTATGGGTGCTCACGAACTCTAGGTGGACTCAATTGGAGCTAACGAGCTACAACTTGGTAGATGGCCTAAACTCAGCTGAAATCTTGGTACTGCTCCAAAATGAAATTTGCAGCAAATTTGAGTTGGGGTCTTGGGGTTAGAGAGTGGGGTTTTTCGTAGTCGATGTTGGAGTTTGAAGGGAGTGATTCCACGGTTGTTTTTCAGTTTATTTGGGGTTGTTTCAGACGATTTCTCAGCTGGGTTTTGGTGAGTTTAAATGGTGAGAACTGGGCTGAAAATTGAAGGTTGAAAGCTATGTTATGGCTGTGTTTTCATGAAATTTGGGCTGTTTCAAGGTGATTTTTGAGGTTGATTTTGTTGGGGTTTAAGGGTGTTTTGGAGATGTTCCTGAGGTAGTAACGAAAGTGGGTTTGCATGTTAGGGTTACTGGTTTCTATTTATAGTGGGTCAAAAATCGGAACAAATTAAAACTTTTAGGTGTTGAAAATGCTATAGCATTCTCGTCGCATAATCAACATGCTGTCAGCATTTTGGACAGCATTTCTGACATGGAACTTTGCCCAAGGATCTGTCTCAGTTTGCATTTTCGGTGTGCGATTTTCTGTGCGCATTTAAGAAATGCTACCGCATTTCTTACCACATTGTTGACGTTAATTATTGTCCAGTTTCTCTGCCTCAGTCTGCGATACAAGCAGCGTAATTTGCGGTCCGCATATCAAGAAATGCGACCGCATTTCTGACATGAATCTTTGCCCAGAAATTTGTCTCATTCTGCGATATCCATGTAAGATATACGGCTCGCATTCTGGATATGCGACCGCATATCCTGCCTTACTTATCTTTTCAAACTCTTTTCTTTGTTCTTAGATTCTTATACCCTATACACCGCAAGAATGATAAAATTACACAATTACAAAGAGGGATTTGCGTTTGAAACAAGCTAAATCTAAACAACTAGTATCATATGTGCTTCCTCGGCACATCGGGTCATTACAGTGAGCAAAGAAATTGACTCAATGACCAATTTTCCCCCGACTTTAGGCATATATTGCAAAGAAGGCCTATGGAGTTGTGAAAATAATGAGTTATGAAATTATGGCTGAATTCTGACTTTTGAATTGCCTACATACCTCGGGCTTAATGAGAATCAGGCCATATGTAGTTCTGGAACGATTATTTGAGGAAAGTTATACTTGCAAGGATAGCCCCAGTATCATTATGATGATATAGTAAGTCGGAGAGATTTTGAGATTCGAGACTATTTCTGAATTAGAGCTGATTAGAGATTTTGAGAGATTGACAGTTCAAAATTTTGCTGGTCGAGTTGAGCTGGAGACTGGATCCTTAGCTTACTAATGAGTTTGAGGTCCCTTATTAGCAATGTAACGTGGTTTGCTACTTAGAGGCAGTTCGACATTGTAGTGTTTGACCTGCACAAGAAAGATACACGCATACACATATATTATCAAGCATATTATGTTAGGATATAATGTAAATATGTGAAATGATAATGCATGGCTGATGGTAATCCTTTATTTGGGGTTTCTGGGTGATGGGATGTTTGAGTTTGAAGCCTCTGAGTTGCGGAGCATTATTTGGAATTCTGAGGACTGGGTGTTTGAGGTTCGATGGTATGCTAGGAAACCGTATTTTAGCAGGATTTTGCACTATAATCATTGCACTTTGAGCGTGTTTGAGCTTAAATAATGATGATTTGCACTTGTTACGTATTTTATGCCTCGCGGGAAATGATTCTAAGATAATAAGATAATTTGGAGCTAAATTGAATAATTGGAGCTTTAAAGTCTGAGTATTAACTCAAGAAATTAAATCGGGATCGCGTTCGGGGGTCGAGGATCAAGTCTGGATATCAAAAGGTGGAAAAAATTTACTATGAGATTTTTACACTACCGCGCCACATGGAGCGGCGTAAGGCGTGGTGCGGCTATGCTGGGTGGCTTGCCTGAAAAGAATTCGTCTCTCTTAACTTCTCCATGGGTGCGGCGTATGGTGCGCCGCAAGGCAAGCCGCGCCTGTGCATTTTCGCTAGAATATTTTTCTACTTCAGCTTGGAAAAGGATAGTTTCATCGGACCCGCTTTTACATAGAATAAATACACCAAATATACGATTTTGAGAGGAATTTTGACCTAGGAAAGATTGGAAAAGCATTGGAGACTCTAAGACACAAGAATGCATCATTCTTCCAACAACTCAATACCCGAGTTTGTATTGAATTTATGTTTTCTTGCTTAATTTTGTCTGTGATGATTTCTCCTACTGTTATGGAGTAGTTTTTCCTTAGAGTTTTGACAGACATGGTGTATTGATAATTTGGTTAGGATTCGATTCTTGATACATTCTTGAATTTATTGATGGAGTTTTGAATTGTATTGTGAAGCTATCTCCTATTTTGCTTAATCAAAAGAGGAGTTTGATATTGAAGTTCTTCGCATCTTATGCTCTAGTTTAAATTCATAATTCATCTAGGTAATTGAAAGAGCCTCTGAGTTTTTAACTGAACTAGAAAATTAGGAAATATTCATGAAATTTTACCCTTTAGACTAAAACCATCATTATATTCATTTCATTTGTTCACCATTCTTCAATTGGATTATTTCTAGAAATTTAAGTTTAACCGAAAGGGGAACCTTAACTTCAAGTGTAATATAATTATCCAGTGAATTCGTGAGAATCAATGATATTATAGAGTAAACTAATTCAAGAATTGGATCTCGAGTTCATTATCTTGTCAGTTACCCATATTTCTCTCCCTGATATTTTTGTGTTGCTCACCTTTTGTCTTCCGTGATGAATTGATAGTTGCTTTAAACATTTCAATCACAATATTTATCATCCTGGATAGCAAGTAACTAGAAATTATTCAAACATTGTTTAAATTCAATCCTTGTGGAGATGATAAATCAACTATATTATCTTTGACTAGCGTGCACTAGTTTCATGTTATGTTTTGCACTCGTTAAATTTTGGTGCCGTTACTGGGGATTGGCAATCAATAGTGTTCAAAATAGTTTTTGGTACTAATTCAATAACTAATTTTATATTTGCGTATTCACAGTTTCTCATCTATGTGCAGGCAACATGTTAAGTTTGGTGGTGTATGACTCGATCTTCTTCCAAGGAATTGGTGCCATACGACCTATAATTGGATGAGCACCTGCGACAGTTGAGAAATGAGAATGGAGATAGAATCAAGCGTTTATTCTTGGGGCAGACTTTGACTCAAGAAAAGATGGTGCATCACGCAGATGAGGGGGTGGACTTAGTTGCAAGAGAAACAACATAACACCGAGAAATAGTTGCATAGCGGTTGAAGAAACCCTTAGAGTTGCTGTGAGATTGTCGAAAGGGATGTTGATCAAAGATTCAATCTAAATCAACCCCTGGTCGAAGACGAGTTAGAAAAAGCAGCCCTCAAGCCTGGGAGATCGTTGGGAGACTATGCCAGGCCAGTCTACAACCAACGACAGTCGAGTGTAATACCCCAACCCATTGCTCCTAACAATTTTGAACTCAAGCAGGGAGTCATCCAAACCATTCAGAACAACTGCATCTTCAGAGGCAAACCCATAGAAGATCCTAACAGTTATGTGATGTACTTTGATGAGATCATGAACACTTTATGTTACAATGGACCATCCGAAGATGCTATCTACCTCAAAGTATTTCCTTTCTTACTGAAGGATGATACAAAACAGTGGCCACGATGTCTACCTGCTGATTCTATCCGTACATGGGATGAGACGAGAATATAATTTCTATAAAAGTACTTCTCTGCTGCTAAGACAGGGAAGATGAGAAATGACATTCACAATTTTAGTCAAAGTGAGGTAGAAACCGTGTTTGAGGCATGGGAATGGTTAAAGGAGCTCTTAAGAATATGCTCACATAATGGAATGGAACAATGGATGCAACTCCAAGATTTCTAGGATGGCTTAACACCTGCATCAAGAAGGATACTAAATAGTGCAGTAAGAGGTCCGATGATGAAGAAAACACCAGAAGAAATTCTCAATCTTCTAAATGAACTATCTGAACATGCGGATCAATGGCCTACTAATCAAGGTGAACGAAAAAGGTCAGCATATGTGCACCAAGTAGAATCTTCTATTGCAATGCAGGCTCATTGTAGTGCCATATTTCAAAATAAAATTCCTTAGAAGTGTCGGGACCCAGGAAGCTCATCATACCATGCTCGTTGGGGAGTGAGAAATTCGACAAGGCTTTATGTGACTTTGGTGCTTCTAAAAATCTAATGCCTTTGTCTGTGTTCAAGAAACTTAAAGGTGAGCTTGGAGTGATCAAGCTCATATCAATGTCCTTGCAACTGGCTGACCAGACTACCATCTTACTTGAAGTAATCATTGAAGATGCTCCAGTAGGGGTGGACAAGTTTGTGTTCTCCGTAGACTTTATTGTGGACAAGGAGGTGTCCTATTTCTAGGGAGGCCCTTTTTTGTGCATAGGTAGAGAAATTCTTGATATCTACGAGAGGCAACTCATGCTTAGAGTGGATAACGAGAGAGTGGTTTTCCAGATGAAGAGGATAATAAAGTGTCGATAGTCAATTCTGGCCCTCCATATTTAAAAAATAAATTCTGCAGGCTTCCTATTCAAGAAATGATAAAAATATAGTTTTTGCACATTTTTTAACTATAATGCAATTTATTAGTAATTATTCCTATTTTACAAAACATGAGAATTTTTATCATTTTATTGCAATTGGTTAAATACTGTTATTTTTGTGCATTTTATAAATTTCAAATAATTCATTGATAATTGTCCTATTTTTCAAATATTAGGATATTCTATATAATTTGCTGTCTTTTCAAAAATAAAATAATAATTACTACAACCCAATTGTAGTAGTTACATTTTTAAATAAATACTACAAGATTTTCTAATTAAATAATAATTTTTAATTTATAGCATAGTATATTAATTATATGGAAGGCAATAGAATTAATTTTAAAATAAAGATCAAGTCCAATCATATTCAATATCCTATCAACATTCGATGTGACAAGACATTGATGTGACTAGACATTGATGCGACTAGACATTGATGTGACTTGACATCTTGATGTGACAAGTCATATTGACATGACATGACATCTTTTACCCAATGGGTAAAGACTATTTTATCTCCTACCCTAACCTTAACCCCTAAGTCTTACCCCATACACACATTACAAATACATATTACAATCAGATTTTTTACACATAGAAACCCTAATATCCATCATACAATTCTCAATTTCTCATTTTTGAGAGAGAGAGAGCAGCTGCACCTCCCCCTCATTCCTCACAACCAACTACCAAGCCCAGTGACCTCCACTCCCCTATCGTCTCTTCCTCTGTATGCTACTGCTAGTCTTCGCCGCCGGAGGTGATGACCGGCCAGGCGGCGACGCGACGCCATTGCTATTTGTTTTCCCCCTCGGCACCATTGCCTCCTCACTTCCCCTCTCTCATCTTTTTTTTTGTTTTGGTACTTTGTTGGAGTGAAGACCAGATCTGGTCCGATTTAACTTTCCGGAAGCCTCCCTATTTCTTCTCGCTCTGTTCTTCGTTACCGGTTGTATGTATATATATAAAATGTGGGGAAGTTCCTACTTTTTCACTAGTTGGAATTTAGCCAGATTAATTTTTCAGCGACTGTTGCACTTTGGTTCTCTAAAATCTGACTATATTTGGTCAAAGAAAAGTTGGTTGGAGACTTGGTTTGCTGGTCAGATTGTTTATTTTACAATGACCTTTGGAGTGCTCTTCTTACTGTTGCTCTGCTGATTATCACGTTTGGTTTCTACTGTTGACTAAATAATTTTCGTTGCTTTGCTTATGGATTTTTAATTAATCTACTATCGATTTTCTAAGTGCTTCGTGGGGGATTCGATCTTGGTCGGAAATAGCATTCCTGTAAATCCCCCTTTTTAAGGTTGTTACTGCTTGATATTTTGTGATGTTAATAGTTTTGGCATTGGAATTCTTGTTCCATTAGAACTTTTGATTCGATCTTTTTTTTCTTGCTTTATTTCGTGGTCTGTGACTTCTTGCTTCGTCGTTGTCCAGTCACTTAAATATTGGATGCTAATTTTGGGCCGTATTGCCTTAAGACATTTTGATAAAAAATTAGATCATTGTTTGGTAAAACTTTGGTTATCATTTGAATAGGCACTGTACTTGTATGATATCTCTGTAGGAAAGGATAGGTCGCTGAGAATAGAATTTTTGAGGCCTAGTGATGATTTTTGACTAATAAAGGATAAAATACTACACCATCTGTAATGACCTGACCAGTCGTTTTGAGCTCTAGCATGTCGTTCAATCGTTTGAGGATTTGAGTAGTATGATTTATGACTTGTACGTGTGGTCGGAATTGAATTTTGGGAGGTTCAGAGTTGATTCAGATGGAAAATTCTCAATTCAAAAGCTTTAAGTTAGAAAAGTTGACTAAGGTTTGACTTTAGAGTAAATAACCTCGGAATCGAGATTAGAAGGTTCTAATAGGTTTACATGATGATTTCGGACTTGGGCGTATGTTTGGGTCGAGTATTGGGTGGTCCGGTGGCATTTCGGTAATTATTGTGGAAAGCTGGCAATTTGAAGGTTTTAGAATTTTCTAAGTTTGACTTGAAGTGGACTTTGGTGTTATCGATGTATGTTTGGGGTTCTGAGCCTTGAAATAGGTTCTTATTGTGATTTATGACTTGTACATAAAGTTTGGTGTCATTCCAGAATGTTTAAGTGTAATTCGAACGCGTTCGTCAAAGTTTGAATGTTTAAAAGTTAATAGGAGGACTTGATCGTCGATTTGTGGTTTTGATATTTTTTGGTGTGATTTGAGGCCTCGAGTAGGTTCGTGTTATGTTTTGGGTCTGGTTTGTGTGATTGGACAGGGTCTCGGGGGCGTGTTTCGTTTGCGTTTGGGTTGTGTCTCGCTCTTATTTGATGCTTTGACGTCATTTTCTTGGGTATAAAGGATACTATATTGAGAAAAAACCTTTGATTTGTGATTTTATTGAAACATTAGATTCCTTCTGTAATTACGGAGTCATAGCAACAAGAATCATCGAATCCGATGTCGTATAAGTGAGTTATGACCATTTCCATGTTGGGAAAGATTTTTGATTTCTGGTGCGAACCTTTGTTCTTCGCGAACGCGAGAGAGGTTCCGTAAACGCGAACAAGGATTTCTGGTTTGACCGGTCAACACAAAAAATTGCTCTTCGCGAACGCGAAGGTTCCCCCCCAAGGAGAAGAACAAATCACCTGGATAGTGTTTTAAATGGACAAACCGAGGATTTTAGTATTTTGAGCATATCTTGAGTTCTAAAGCTTCGTTTAAGGTGATTTTCATGCATTGTTCCCGTCTCAACAATGGGGCAAACATCTAACCTTTATTTTGATGTTTTTCCATGATTAATTTCGTTGGTTAGCATTCTTATCTTTGTTTAAATTATAGAAATTGGGGTTTTAAGCCCCAAAGTTATGACATGGTAAATTCTTGATTTGAGGGTCAATTCATGAACGAAATTCGGTGATTTATTGAATATACACTATATAAGTTATGGATAATAATTATTTTTGATAATTTTTGGAATCCGGACGCGTGGCCGAAGGGGGGAGGGGAGGTTTGACTTTGTTGACTTTTATTGAGGAGTTGGGAATTTGTTTCTAATTGTTAAATTACTAGTATATGAGTATATTTTGATTGATTTGCACGTTGTTTGATTAGTTTCTAATCGTTTGGCATCGGTTTGAGGTGTTATAAAGGCGTTGGAGTCGGTTATCGGATTTCGAAATAAGGTAAGTCTCCTGTCTAACCCTGTGAGAGGGAAACTACCTTGTAGGTGATATATTTGATATGTGCTAATTATTGTGGGGGCTACGTACGCATGAGGTGACGAGATTCCATACGTAGCTTGATTCATGTTATGTCCGGGTAGACGTAGGCCTTTATTATGCTATTACTTGCACTATTTGAACTTAATTTGCTAGTTTAAATTGCTTGAATTAATAAGTAAGAATTTGGTTAAAGACTATGTTAAATCGGGCTTCATAACCTAGAGATTTGGCGGATTGTTAATCATTAATGGGAATTTATATTCTTTTATAGGCTTACCTTGAAGTTATAAATACATAATTCGCAAAATTCCATAGAGTTTCCCTATTCCTGTGGATCGGGTCGAATGCCACGGCAATATTTATATATATTATGGGATGCATCCATGGATCGGGCCGTACGACCTCGACAGTGTATGTAGACGACTATATGGATCGGCTCTGAGCGACCTCGGCATAACTCGTGTGTAATATCGTTAGGAGTCTGAATATCCACGAGAATACTCTCTTGATTGAACTAGCAAATTTCATGATATTCGTCATTGATCTGAGATCAGATATATAGTTGAGGGTTATTATTTTTTGAGATAGCATGTGGCACCTGGGAATTTTTAAACTGATGATATTTTGCTAACAGATTTTGTTATCTACTGTTCCTTGCGCTATTGATCCTGTTGTATTTCATGCCTCCATATGATTCCTGCATTTTATTTATTGAACCACTAGTAACTGTCGATGTCGACCCCTTGTCACTACTTCTTCGGGGTTAGGCTAGACACTTACTGGGTACGCGTTGATTTACGTACTCATGCTACAGTTCTGCACTACACGTGCAGGATCTGATAGGTTCATTTGGTGGTCATCCTGGCGCGTAGGCGCAACTGTTGAGGGGACTTTATGGTGAGCTGCTTTCTATGCTACGCATCGCAGCCCTCAGAGTCTCCATCTTATTTATTTACATTATCCTGTCTATTTTATATTCTAGACAGATGTTGCATTATTATTGCACTCTTTAGCAGACGGTCATGTAATTTTGACACCGGATTTTGGGTATTCTAGTTGATATTTATAGATTTGCATATTATTATCACCTTTTATTTTATATCTTACTAATTATATATGTATCCATGATTTTAAATGCGTAAATTTCTTTACTTAATAAAGTTAATGATTTTGAAAGTAACAAAATGAATAATTAACGTGATAGTTCACTGTTGGCTTGCCTATCGGCGACGTTGGGTGCCATCATGACCTATAGTGGATTTCGAGTCGAATCAGTATCTCTAATGTTGATGGCATGAGATAGATGATTTTCGTGAAGGCTTAGATTTGGTAGTAATTTATTAGTTCGGGTGCTTCAGAGATGGATTATGATTTGAGGCAGTATTTGGGTAGTGAAAGATGAGGAAGGACATGGTGGGAGGTGTTTTGCGGAGGTTGAATTGCTAGAGGTCGAGTAGTTCGCTTCAGAAGATGATTAACTAGGAGTGAGAATATTAGCATATCATATGGATTTCATGGTAGGATAGCCACATGCTTCCAGAAAGCTTGGTGCGATTATGGTCATGGTGAACAAGGGACTAAGTCTGTGTATTCCGTTTGAGATGGTGGCTTTTGTGCTTCAGAAGTTTGAATATGACGGAAAGAGTTTCTTGGGATGTAATATGACTTCGAGTTTTGGAAGCAACGTTGGACCTTCATTTGATATTGATGGGAATAAGCGGGGGCTTCCGACTGTTGGGTGAGTGTGGGCTTAAAAGGATCAACTGATTTCGTGATGGCTGTAATTAGGGCAATGTCTCTGGAAGATGTCGATATGGGGTTACATAGGTGGGCTATCTCTTGTGATTAGGAGTTGCATGACTTCTTAGAAAAGGTCCTTTGAAGAAATTTATTTTCTGCCCAACATGAAGTATGCACTGCGATATGAGTTAGAATTACCTTGAATAAGATGTTGTAGCGGTTAGGAGGTCGAGTGTGTGTTTGGAGATGAAAATTCGAGTTATGTTATGCAAGTTTAACAAGAGATTGCGAGGAATTTGGTGGAGCGACGGTGCAAAATCATGGTGACTGAAGAGGAGGAGTTATTGTGGGTTTTGGATTTATGTATTTTTTCTTAAAGCTAAGTGGGGGAGCCCATTGCCTACGATTGGGTCATGTGGTTGTGTGCCTTGGCAGATCGGATTATCAATACAATGGTAGATTAGTTATGAATTAGGAAACAAGACATCAAGGGTTATTCGGGCAAAGAACTTGATGAATGTGTGCTACATTTTTCCTTACCGATTCATGTGTAGATTTTGGGATGACTCAGAGTTTATTCTTCGTGTAGATGTGATGTACAAGGAAGAGAATTCATCTGATTGCTTTTTTGGAAGTGTTCGCGTGCTTACGGAGCACTAGTGTTTGGTAATATACTCGGGACCAGGTCAAAGTGGGTGACTCTCAAAAATGGTTCTACTGGGTTCAAGAAGTAAAATGTGGTGCTTGAGGATTTTTGAGTTCTTCATGTGACTAAGGAATTAGTTTTGCAGGGAAGTGTGAAAGAGACTTGGAGTGCTTCTATGAATGTCACCGGGTTTGCGGTGCGATGTTGGAGAGATGGAGGAAACAACTTCGGATTCACAGGAGGTCTTTCAGAACAGGTGTATCAGGTAGAGATACTATTGAGTGCAGAAGTAGAGTATGAGATGGCTGAGGGGCATTGAGACGATGTGGTCTTGTGATTTCGGTCACTCAAGATGAGTGTTGTTGAGGTCCGTTATGTTTTGAATAGAACTATTATTTCAAAGGGAAGTCAGGAGTAAATTGGAAGAAGTTGAGTCAGTTAGTAATGGTTCGAATCAGCATGGTTGTGGAAATGATCAGTTCCTTTGGTGTGTTGATCTATACAGGTAATTCATGGATGTACATAAGGGCTTGACAGCCGCCGTAATTTGATTGATTTGGAGGTATTTGATTCTGATGACTTTGTTATGTGTAAATGGATCCTGGATGAGTTATGGCGGTTTAGACTACGACTTGAGATTTGAATTTTTTGCGGTCATGGGAATTCGATTGTGTGTTTCAATTGTTCTTCTGAAATGTGTTGAGTGAAAGGGTATGTAGCTGATGAAGTGTTTATTCTACTAGTGATTTGGAAGTTATGATGAATTCTTGTACTCTCGCCTAGCAACATGATAAGTGCAGTGAGCGGTATGGGATTGGAATTTGAGGATCCAATGTTGCAATCCAGTTTTGATAGGAATGTCACGAGCTCGGAAGAGTTGGGGAGAGATTTCAGATATTCAGAGTATGCTGGCTCTATTTTTGTGTCGCTTGAGAATGGTGTTCTGTGGAAGAGGCACTGTGAATTGATTTACGGATTCTTGATTTGCATCACAGTAGTAGTATGGTTGGTATCCATGGATATGCAGATTTTGCTACCTGGTGTGGAAGATTGTGGGAGTATCTCCATGGGACGACTGTGTAAGTGAGATTATCAGTCATTTATATGATGTTTGGATCGGGTTGCACACTGCAATAGTGAGATGTTGAGTAGGTCCCTTATACTTATTTTGTGTGATTTGTTTTTCATCTCTGAGGTCGGTTCATAGCATTGGTTTGACTGTTATGTTCATTGCGGAGGCGGGATAGTCTTGTATTCGGGTTTGTTATTCCTTATTGGTCATATTCGAGTTATGACTTGTTGGCACATTGATGGCATCGTATGAGATTTAAGATGGTGTTTGAGGTGGCTTATTTCCCCAGCAGCTTGTACTGGGTGTGACGAGGTTATTGAACCTGAGATCAGTGCGATCGGATTTATGTAAGGTATATTAAAGAGAAAACGTCACTAGTCAATTTAGAATGAGGTAATGGTTCTTGTCAAACGGAGTGACTCTATGAGTTATTGATTTGGCATGCGGTTATTGGCTTCTACAGGTCGCTCTCATCGTTGCAGTATCACGAGGGTTGGATCAGGGCATATGCGCGTTATGAGGTATAATACGGGCACCAGGATAGTGTATTTGCAGGATAGTGAATTTGCAGCTTCTACGGTTGGAGGATGTTATTATGGGCATACGAATTATGTGGTGCATTGTGTGATTTCAGCATGGGTGCATGTTCATATTTTGCACAACGGGTTGAGATTGATACAGTGTTCGTATGTTAGAATCAAGCCTCATAGAGAATTTCGGATGTTGGAATTTGGTTCAAAGGTTTGTCGGCTAAGGTAGCAGGAAGGATCTTTAGTCTGGCTAGAGAAAATGTGCTGACATGTGTTGTGGTGGCACAAGCAAGTATACTAGGTGTTAAATAGTGGAGTTGGGCAATTCTAGAGTGGTTCGTGGTACATTTGGGGACGAACATATGTTTAAGTGGGGAAGAGTGTAATGAGCCGACCGGTCGTTTTGAGCTCTAAAGCGTCGTTCAACAGGTTGAGGCCTTGAGAATCTTCAGTTCATGTTATATGACTTATACGTGTGGTCGGAATTGAATTTTGGGTTGTTCGGAGTTGATTCGGATGGAAAATTCTCAATTCAGAAGCTTTAAGTTAGAAGATTTGACCAAGATTTGACTTTTGAGTAAACGACTTTGGAATTGGATTTGAAGGTTCCAATAGGTTCGTATGATGATTTCGAACTTGGGCGTATGTTTGGGCGAGTATCGGGTGGTCCGGGAACATTTTTGTGCTTATTGTGGAAAGTTGGCATTTCGAAGATTTTAGAATTTTCGAAGTTTGGTTTGAAGTGGACTTTGGTGTTATAGATGTCCGTTTGGGATTCTGAGCTTTGGAATAGGTTCGTATTGTGATTTATGACTTGTACGTATATTTTGACGTCATTCCGGAATGTTTAAGTGTAATTTGGACGCGTTCGTCGAAGTTTGAATGTTTGCAAGTTAAAAGGAGGATTTGATCATCGATTCATGGTTTTGATAGTTTGGTGTGATTTGAGGCTCGAGTAGGTTCGTGTTATGTTTTGGGACTGGTTTGGGTGGTTGGATAGGGTCTGGGGGGCCTTGAGTGTGTTTCGGATGTGTTTGGGTTGTGTCGTGCTCTTATTTGATGTTTCGACGTCATTTCCTTGGGTATAAAGGATACTATATTGAGAAAAAAACCTCTGATTTGTGATTTTATTGAAACATTAGATTCCTACCGTAATTACGGAGTCATAGCAACAAGAATCATCGAATTCCGATGTCGTATAAGTGAGTTATGCCTATTTTCGTGTTGGAAAAGATTTCTAATTTCTGGTGCGAACCTTTGTTCTTCGCGAACGAGAGAGAGGTTCCGCAAACGCGAAAAAGGATTTCTGGTTTGACCGGTCAACGCGAAAAATTGCTCTTCGTGAACGCGAAGGTGTCCCGCGAAGGTGAAGAACAAAATTCAGCTGGGCAGTGTTTTAAATAGACATACCGAGCATTTTAGTATTTTGAGTATATCTTGTGTTCTAGAGCTCTGCTTGAGGTGATTTTTACGGCGTTGTTCTCGTCTCAACAAGGGGGTAAACAGCTAATCTTTAATTTGATGTTTTTCCATGATTAGTTTCGTTGGTTAGCATTCTTATCTGTGTTTAGATTGTAGATAGGTTTTGAGCCACAAAGTTGTGAGATGGTAAATTATTGACTTGAGGGTCAATTCATGGACGAAATTGGATGAATTTCTGAATATATACTATATAAGTTATGAACAATAATTATTTTTGATAATTTTCAGAATCCGGAACGCGTGGGCCCGGGGGTTGGCTTTGTTGACTTTTTTTGAGGAGTTGGGAGTTTGTTTCTAATTGTTAAATTACGAGTATTTGAGTATATTTTGATTGATTTGTGTATTGTTTGATTAGTTCAGATCGTTTGGCATCGGTTTGAGGTGTTAGAAAGGCGTTGGAGCCGGTTATCAGATTTCGGAACTAGGTAAGTCTCGTATATAACCCTGTGAGGGAGAAACTACCCTTTAGGTGATGTATTTGATATGTGCTAATTGTTGTGGGGGTTACGTACGCATGAGGTGACGAGAGTCCGTACGTAGCTAGATTCATGTTATGTCCGGGTAGGCGTATGCCTTTATTATGCTATTACTTGCACTATTTGAACTCAATTTGCTAGTTTAAATTGCTTGAATGAGTAAGTAAGAATTTGCTTAAAGATTATGCTAAATCGGGCTTCATTACCTAGAGATTTGGCGGATTGTTAATCAGTGATGGAAATTTATATTCTTTTATGGGTTTCTCTTGTCTTGCGAGCTACTACAATACGAAGTCGCTTTCGGAAGACGACATTTGGAGAAAGGTTGAAGACGAACCCCGAGTTGAATTGCCGCTCCGTACTTCCCATTCTCCGATGTACCCAAAACGTAAACTTTAGTAAAGTAGTAGATAATATCGTGTTTGCTTGCTTGCTTTATGTTTATCTAATTGGCAAACACTTTGGGTGAATTGTATTTGGTAATAATCCGGTTAACTTGTAGTACTGTATATTAGATAATTCACATAATTTGTATGAACACTTAGGTTGTCAAGTATGCATATTAAACTTGCTCAATCAATTAGAATTAACATACACATAATGAATTGGGTTAGTGTATACCTAAAATAAAACATGTCATCCTATTTTCATGAAAATAAAACAAATCATCTTATCGTATTTTCTTAAAGCTATACTAGCATGCTTTTCAGACCTCTCTATATGTAAATTATTCTTCAACTAACACATTTTGAGTAGACATATTTTGTAAAGACATTAGAATTGAATTGTTGTACTTTTCTTTGAGCGACTTTGGCCTTGTAATCATTTGGGCTTGACTCAAATAATTTTTTTTTCAAGACCATGACTCGAGAGATGGTCTTTAGCTACTCATTGAATGATAATTCATTTTTTAGCACGAATATCTCCTTGTATTGATGGTATAATTTTCCATGTCATAAACATTTTGATACATCTTTCCTATACCATACTCATTCCATTTATCAAATTGATTCTTTTAGTTTATTCATGATCTATTAAGATTGTTCAAAGATTATTCTTTTCCACATTTTTCAATCATTTAGAATAAATTTTATTTTTTAGCTTTTCACTTAAATAGTTAATCTTTGCACAGAAATCAAAATCTTTCAAAGTGCATTCTTTAATTAATATTCTTTTAGTTAATTTATAAAGATTCCACATGTCACTACATAATATCTTATATTTTTATTCCTTTAACACTTACTCATTCCATGATAATATTTTGACATTTTTGTTTCTTTGGTCAAATTACTCATATGCAAATAATCATTCTTTTCTTTTCACTTTACTCCATAATGCATGTTCTCTCATACTTTAACCATTCATTCAAAGTTTTTGTCTTCAAATCGAAAGTAGATTCTCTTCATCTTATTCTTGTGAAATTTAATTCTTTTTTTAAATACTTTGAGCCAATATGTATTCTTTAAATACAATTCTTTTATATTATTCAACCCACACTACAATACGATTCTTTAATATATTTTTAATTCTTTTCATACTCCATTCTTGTTGCATTTTAGTTACTTATTTAATCATTTTTGTCTAAAGTAATTTTTTACACTTAGTATATTCTTTCAAAACATAACTCTTTGCGCACTTCATATAATCTATACGATTCGATATACCTTACTCATTTTGTTTTCAAAACACAAAATCAATGGCATACCGTATTTGCACATTATCTAGTATGTATTTAATTATCCATTTGGGTACATGTTAATTACCCTCTTATTTGAATTCTTTGTGAATAGTAGTGAGTATTTACTTGAACCTCCCCTCTTGTTTGATCGAGTCCACAGAAACCATATTTTATGGATCTTGAGGGATGCCTAATACCTTCACCTCGAGATAACTTGAACCCTTACTTAGATCGCAACAGTTTGGCAGACTACAATCAAATGTACATTATATAGTTTAATATAAGTGTCCTCGTGTACCTTAAATATTTGTGGCTACTCTAAACCTTAATAACCTTGTAGAATACTATAAGTTGTAGTTTGTCTTGTCTCGTGTAAAATGGGGTGCAACAACATGGCGACTCTGCTGGGGATACTTCAGGTTCTAACCACAGCGTACTCGATCAATTAATTGATGGATTACAGGTTCTCCAATACTCTAACTTCTATCTTTCTGTCACATGTTTCAAGTTGTAATTTCTCTACTTCAAGTTGTATATCTCTGCTTCAAGTTGCATACTCTTTGCTTCAAGTTGTATATTCTCTGCTTCAAGTTGCATACTCTTTGCTTCAAGTTGTATATTCCTTGCTTTGAATCGTACATCCTCTGCTGCAAGCAGTATACTCTTGGCATATGCTTTAAGTTGTATATTCTTTGTCATCCGCTTCAAGCGGCGTATTCTCTATCATGCTCATGTTGTATATGCTTTTACATATGCCTATGCTATGTGCTTTCATAGATGCTCATGTTGTATATTCTTTGTCACATGCTTTGGTACTGCCATATTGGATTGTCATCACTTTTCTACCGACTCTTGGTCGTGCTCAATCACACAAAAGTCACGCGAGGGTTGTCTTTTCACCCCTCCGAACCTTCTTTCAAAAATCTCTAGTTTCAGAGACTGGCATACGAGGTTAACTACGCACCATCTCGCAGTTGTCCTTAACGCATGTCTGAATCTAGGTAAATCTAGTCTTAGAATTCCTTTGTCACTGTACACAAAATCTTGCAGCTTGCTTTAGATGAATTAATCCTTGCATATCCTTACTTGTTACATATTCTTTGTATGTTATCCATCCCCTATTTGTTATATATTCTTTGTCTGCTGTTAGTATGTATCATTCATCTGTTACACATACATTCTACTTGTTATCCACTATTGGGTTCTCTTTGTCTGACTATTTTGGTTGACTTGTGTTGAACCTTTAATCTCTCGAATGCGCATACCCATTCCGGTCTTCATGACCATCCACCATAATCATACCATCATTGGGACTCTACCATCTTTCAAAGACACGCCAATTCGTCCTTGTACACTTTCCGTTGTTTTGATGTATTCTTCTTAATCAGACTTCACATTTTCACCGGCTTCCATCATTTGAGACAGAACCATGCGCTATGCTACCATCTACCTCATATCCAAGATCTTCCAGTCTCCACCCACCCACCCACCCAAGAATTCTCATTCATAATCATACCTCTTCTCAAGGAACATTCATCCATTCTTGATAACCATACAGATCTCTTAATCCCAATAGTTGGCCCAAACTACGTTTTGACCTGATTCTTTCTTTGGCAAGATACGTAGGCAATCCTATATAAGGGTTCGGTCTTCCGAATATTTCAAATTAATTTCCTCAGCATTGGAAAACTGGGGCAGTTCTTTTAAAACAGTGCAACAATGCTGTCAACCTAGAAATCTTTGAGAGCGTCAACCAAACATCACCCAAGTAATCCAAATATCAAAATACCGTACCAGTCTTACCCCAATCCTCACTCAACCTTAATTCCCAACATATGAGATGCAAGTTATTTCTTCAAGCTCCTAGATATGGAGACACAGTGCTCACTACCACTTTCCGAATTCAGAGATTTGATACAAGTCAGCCTGTTTTTGTTATAGAGGTAGGCTGTTAGTCAGCTTTCGAGGAGTGTCAGCTCACACGGCCCAGACAGACAAGGAAGGACAAGCAAAGCCTCGAGTCAGCACTGAATGATTCCCCTCCCTGAAATCTAAGAATTTTTCTTTAGATGTAGGAGGAACATCATAATTTCTTGAACCATCATGGAATGCCGACATCGCTTTTCTCATCAGAACTGGATACACGACTGGCTGCACGGCCTAATCTACACCCTCTTGATGCTATAACTTCACCTAAGAGGAACTCTAACATTTTCTTCTCTGAGTTTTGTAGGTACATCATATCGGGCACTTCACGGGAGATAACATCTGGTCTCGGACTTAGTGGAGCATCGATTAGATAATTAGGGAAGTAGTACTTTTACAATGAACTTCATAATTTTTCATGACGTCGCTGCTCTCACCACTTCTCTATATTCAGATCATAATGTTGTTCTCGGTTGTCAACCGGTGACGTTCATCTAATATCCCGTGGACGACCGTAAGGTGCATCATCCTAGGACTGCACAGGAAAATAGTATCCGACATCAGACATTATGGAACATCAACTGAATAATAAGGGGAGTGTTAGTTATAGTTCTTAATTCCGTTATTTCATGACGACACTACTCTCACTATATTTTTATATGTGCATAGATATCGCCTCGGCTAATAGCCAGGGACGATCACCAAAAGGTTCATGTGGATAGCAGGAAGGTCGCAACAAAAATCCCAGCAATCAATTGGGAGACAACCTCAAAATTGTCTCGCAAATAGTCAGGGGCATCAAGGAAACAATTCGAAGGAGCAACTGGGGCACATCCTCTGGAGGGAGTCACTCTTCAACTTCAGAGATACCACACCCAATCATGGGTACAACAAGGCATCACTCCGAGTTTGTCTATATCCTTGCATTTAATGCATATCTTTGATGCAATTAATATAGTTAGTTTCAATGCCTTGAAGTAGGAGAGTAAAAAAAGTGTTGAAAATCATACATCGCATACTCTCCAAATTTCACGAACTACGCGTACCTGATTCTTGACCTTGTGTCAAGATACGTAGGCAACCCGTCATGGGTCCAGTCTTTCTCGTCCTTAGTGGGACGAGTCAGTCAAGTCTGGCCATTTGGGTCACAATTGACCAAAGATCTTTGCGAAAGGCTCATCTCTGAAAAAATAAAAAAATGCATATATCTTTCCTTGTTGCTTCGAAGTCTTTCTTTAGACATCAAAGGAAAGTCAAAATCCAGAAACATATTTTTCATAATTCCTCCTTGAGGAAATTAAAAAAGAAAATCCGAAACATCTTCCTCTATCCCCAATCTTCATGAACTACGCATACCTGATTCTTGACCTTGTGTCAAGACACGTAAGCAACCTGTCATGGGTCCGGTCTTTCTCTTCCTTAGTTGGACGAGTCAGTCAAGTCTGGCCGCTTGGTCATAGTTGAATGAAGATCCTTGCAAAAGGATCATCTCTGAAAAAAATAAAATAAAAAAATATATATATTCCCCTGTTCCTTCGAAGTCTTTTTGTAGACATCAAAGGAAAATGAAAATCCAAAACATATTCCTACATAATTCCTCCTTGAGGAAATTAAAAGAATCTGAAATATCTTCCCCTATCCCTAATCTTCACAAACTACGAGTGCCTGATTCTTAACCTCGCGTCAAGATACATAGGCAGCCTGTAATGGGTTCGGTTTTCTCATCCATAACTAGAAGAATCGGTCAAGTCTTAGCATTTGGGTCACAGTTGACAAAAGATCCTTACAAAGGGATCATTCCCTAAAAATATATATATATATATATATATATATATATATATATATATATATATATATATATATATATATAACAAACATCTGTATATCTTCTTCTGTTGCTTCTCTAAAGGTCTTTCCATGAGACATCAACATCAAAATCAAAAATATCATCCTCTTTCCTAAAGGAAATTCAAAATCCAAAACATCTATCGTTCATCTCTAACCTTCCCGAACTACGGCTGACCTAATTCTCGTTTCGACGAGATACTTAGGCAACCTTCGGGTTCGGTCTTATTTTTCAAAAAAATAAAAAAATAATCAATAAAGGATCCTTCCTGGGTTCAATCTCATAGTTCAAAATAAATCTAAAAATAATAAATCAAGGACCCTTTTCGGGTTCGATCTCAATCTTAAAAAAAATCAAAAACTGCTCCCGTCATGTGGAGATTTTCAATTCCTGTTACTCCCACGTGTGGAGATTTTACTTTCCTGTTAGCACTCCTAAATGGAACGGTATACAGCGCTGTACTAACAATGCTCCTACGCGAAACGGTACAAAGCCCGTCATTTTACTTTCTTGTCAACGCTCCTAAATGGAACGGTACCCAGCCCCATACTAAAAATGCTCATATATGGAATGGTACACAGCCCGTCATTTTACTTTTCTGTCCATGCTCCTATATAGAACAGTAACTACGAAGCTCGTCTAACCTTCAATGCCCCGATATCGCATCTGAATGGTAACAAAGCCCCATCTAACATTCAATGCTCCGATATCGCATCGGTACGGCAACAAAGCCCGTCTAACATTCAATGCTCCGATAGCGCTTTAGATGGGCAACCAACAAAGCCCGTTTAACATTCAGTTCTCTGTATAAAAAATCACAAAAATTGATAAATTCAAAATTTCAAAAAATTAAAATGACACCGAAAATCTAAAAAATATTCTCTTTCCACCCTTCATGAACTACGCTTGACCTGATCTCATTTCAACGAGATACATAGGCAACCTCCGGGTTCAGTCTCCTTTTTTTAAAAATCACAAAACAAATTTTTGATTATGTCAAAAGAGAGAGAGAGAGAGAGAGAGAGAGAGAGAGAGAGAGAAACAAAAATTGTTGTTAAGTCAAAATCCAAAAATCCAAAAAAAAAAAGGGCCTCAAGTTTAGTCCCATTTATCAAAAAAAAAAAATAGAAAAGAAAAGAAAGGAAAAATCATCAAATATTGACTTGCTTGCTACCAACATAGTTAGAAGTGCGCATGGGAAAGAACAAGTGTTTAAGTGGTATAATGGAGCAGATTAGCTTCGGGTAAACCATATACTCTTGTGGTACCTCTCAGTTACACCTTAGTGATGCTTGAAAAATCACGTGCTTATATTTAGGGTAACAAAGCCAACCTCATCGTTTCATGTACATTGTATGGTGAGCCTAGATTAAAATTCATTGCATTGTAGATCTAGAACTTGGCCGGAATGTCTGTTGAGGCGAAATCCTGAGTAACGCTTGGTTTGGGAAAGGATCGTTGTCCTTCTTTGGCCCGTTTGAGCCTTTCTAGCCTGCCAAATGACACCAATCCCTAGCATTCCCCCTTTGAGCCTTAAGCCTTTTTCTTGGACAACCACATCTTAACCTATACCTTCCAAATACCTGACCTCTCTCTTGGCCCAACCTCCCTGCGCACTTAAAACGTGTAACATTGGATGAAGACCAAAGTGAAGGCGACAAGCACGAAAAGGCAAAAGATGCAAGTCCTTCAAGAAAAAAATGCGGAAACTACACCATTCAAAAGAAGGATCCAACAAGAAGGAGAAAACTTCCACAAATTCAAAGAAAAAAAAAGGAGAAAAGAAAAAACTCAACAAATTCAAAGAGGAGGAATCCTAACGAGAAAAAAAAGAAGGGAAAAACTCTTGCAAAGCAGGAGAAACCTCAAAACAAAAGAAAACAAAACCTCCAAAAATAGAAGAAGAACCTCCTGCAAGTTCAAAAGAAGTCAAAGCAAAGAATGGGACATCGATCCAAACAAGATCAAGTGCCAAAGCATGGTTTGAGCTCCGAAGACACGGATGCAGTGCAATGCTTATGGAGGAATTAGTCTCTGTAAACCCAAATGAATATCCTACCCGACCCTAAGCCTACATTACAAGCTAATAATAAAGCTCTACGTGATTTTATTCCAAGTGTTTTCACATTAGTGGATACTCACATAAAGGTCAAGTATATGGTATCTTAATTGCATGCATTGAATATTTTCTAAGTGTGAGTGTACTTCTCAAAATGTAATGACTCGACCTGTTGTTTTGAGCTCTAACATGTCGTTCGGCGGTTTGAGGCCATGAGTGGCTTCACTTCATGTTTTATGAATAGTACGCTTAGTCAGAATTGAATTTCACGAAGTTCGGAGTTGATTGAGATGGAAAATTCTCAATTCGGAAGCTTTAAGTTGGAAGAGTTGACCAAGGTTAAATTTTGAGTAAACGACCTTGGAATTGGGATTTGAAGGTTTCAATGGGTTCTTATGATGATTTTGGACTTGGGCATATGCTCGAGTTAAGTATCGGATGGTCCATGCGCATTTCAGCGCTTATTGTAGAAAGTTGGCATTTTGAAGGTTTTAGAATTTCCTAAGTTTGATTTGAAGTGGAATTTGGTGTTATCAATGTCTGTTTGGGATTTCGAGCCTTGGAATATGTTCATATTGTGATTTGTGACTTGTACGTGAAATTCAGCGTCATTGCGGAATGTTTAAGTGTAATTTGAACGCATTCGGCGAATTTTGAAAGTTTGAAAGTTGAAAGAAAGGTTTTGATCATTGATTCGTAGTTTGGATATTGTTTGGTATGATTTGAGGCCTCAAGCAAGTTTGCATCATGTTTTGGAAATGGTTGGTATGATTGGACGGGGTCCCGGGGGCTTCAGGCGTGTTTGTGATGGGCTACAGGTCATTTCACCATGTTTGAGCTGCTGTTTTTGAGATTTGATGCATCTTTGTTCGCGATCACGAAGTGCAAAGTGCTGTTCCAGGCCTTGCGAATCGCAATCGCAGTAGGAGGGTCGCGATTGCGTAGAAGGAATTTCCACTGTCAGTGGTATGATTTTTGGAGCTATGTCTTGCAATATATAAGGAATATGGAGATAATACAAAAAGGAAAGTTGTAGCCCTTTGAATCTAGTTTTTAGAAAATTAAACCATTTGTCATTTAGGATTTTGTACAAAATGTTATGGCCATTATATTGAAGGGTGTCTATGAAGAGGAAACAAAATTTGTATATCGCGGTTGCGAGGTTTTGGCCGCGATCTCGATGAAGGACACAATGCTGGAACCTTTTTAATTGTGATCGCATGGATATTGACCGCGATTGCGAAAAAGGAGGCCTGGAAGGTGTATTAAACATCTGATTTCGGGATTTGAGCTCATTTCATCACTTTTAAGTTCTTGGAGCTCGTGTGGGGCAATTTGGGGTGATTCTTGAAGATCGTTTTCGCCATATATCATAAGGTAAGTTATTACTACTATTTCGAGTTAAATACATGGGTTATATATGGATTTTAATAGAAATTATGTAATTTATGGAAGAAAACCTATAAATGGTATTTTTAGATTTTGACCACGAAATTGGACATGGAATTCGGGATAAACTATATATTTGAGTTCGTGGTATTATGGGTAAAATTTATCTTCGAAAACTTTTGGAATCCGGGCATGTGGGCCCGGGGTTGACCTTGTTGACTTTTCGAACAGAGTTGGGAATTGTGATAAATTGATTAATTATGAGTATTGGAGTATATTTTTATTAGTTTTTATGTTCTTTGATCAGTTTCGGATCGATGGACATCAATTTGAGGTGCTAGAGAGGCGTTGGAGCTGGTTATGGAACTTCGGATTGAGGTTAGTCTCCCACCTAACCTTGTGAGGGTTAAATTTAACCCATAGGTATTATATTTGTTATGTGCTACATGTTGTGGGAGCTACGCTCGTATGAGGTGACGAGTGTCCGTGCATATGTTACAATTCCTATTTATGTCCGGGTAGACTTAGACTCAAGCCATGCTTTAATTGTACTATTTGAGTTATTATTGCCTGGTTAATTATTTTAATTCGCACTACAACATGGGACTAGACTCGCGTAGAGTAATGGACTCGCTATTTTAGATACTTGATTAGCTGTGGAAAATTATGCTTCCTTTACGAATTTCTCCCATATTGTGCGCATTCATTGAAAAGTTTCCTTAAATTTCATAACTCACACGTATATTCGTGAGTGGGGTCAAGGACCATTAAAGCTTCTTATTTTAATGGGATCGGGCTGTTTGCCTCTATAGGATTATGTATCACACTCTTATGGGATCGAGGCCGTTCACCTCGGCAGGATTATGTACCACACTCTTATGGTATCGGGCCATTCTCCTCGGCAGGATTATGTACCACACTCTTATGGTATCGGGCCATTCGCCTCGGCAGGATATTATTGTAACACACTCTTATGGGATTGGGCTTCTCGCCTCGGTAATATCATATATCATATTCTTATGGGATTGGGCCATTTGCCTCGGCATTTTTATAAAACACTCTTATGGGATTGGACCGTTTGCCTCGGCTGCATCATGTATCATATTCTTATGGGATCGGGCCGTTCGCCTCGGCAACTTCACGAAACAATCTTATGGGTTTGGGTCGTTCGCCTCGGCAGAATCGTGCGTAATATTTGACAAGAAGCTAGTGTATTCGTGAGTTTTCCTGACTTGAGTTGTGACGACCTATTTGGTGGGAACCATATTATATACTCCATTTGAGGAGGTACCGATATGTGAGGAATTGTGTTTACTATTCAGATGAGGATCGTATCATGTACCTATATATGTTTTCATTGTTTAATTACCATGCTTTATACTTCTTTACTTTCTACAGTACTTGATTTATTGGACCATAACTAAGTATCGATGTCGACCCCTCGTCTCTACTTCTCCGGTGTTAGGCTAGATACTTACTTGGTACGCGTTGATTTACATACTCATGCTACACTGCTGCACTTATTGTGCAGGTATATATTTCTGGTGGTCTTAAAAGCACAACGACTGCGTGGATTTTACGGTGAGCTGCATCCGTTGTTACGATCCGAAACATAAAAAGTCTCAATCATAATTATTTACATTATCCTATCTATCTTGTATTCCAGATAAATGTTATATTGTTATTGTACTTCCTAGTAGATGCTCATGCGCTTGTGACACCGGATTTTGGTGTGTTCTAGAATTTGTTTATGATTTTTCTTACCATTGAGACACTTTTACCGTGTATTTTACCTAAATCATACATATCTACGATTTTTGATGCATCGACTCTCTCTACCTAATAAGATTTATGATTTCAAAATAATTAAATGAACAATTAAGTTGGCAGTTCACCGTTGGCTTGCCTAACGACGACATTGGGCGCCATCATGACCTATAGTGGATTTTGGGTCGTGACAACTATCTTTGTGGTGAGGCACTTGAAACATGAGTTAGGCAGAATTCAATCCTTTGATTGAAGAAAGACGAACAAATCTTGTCGAACCTAGGTATACCTGAGGTACCGCTCGAAGCTATAAGAATTACCCATTAGCTGATCTCCGTTTGATGGAAAGTATATGGTGAAAATTCTTATGTACAAAACTAATTGTTGGTACCGACCAAAGTCAAGTAAAAAAAAGAGATGATAGATCAATAAAATCACAGTCTTTCTTTGCAATATTCTCTTCAAAAAGCTACAAAACAACAAATAAATACAGAAGATAAAAAAGGTGAGTCAAGCTTTGCTGACGGTGTATTTAGATTTTTTTCTAACAAAACTACATTCCGACCTGACTTCCCACAGGGGGGATACATAGGCAATCACGTAGGATCCGGTCCCATTCTTATAATAGAAAATTGAAATTATGTCTATATATATTCGAAACTATGACATGACTTGATTTCCTTTGGTTGGAATACGTAGGCAATCTACATCGGGTTCAATCATCTTTTGTGATCGAACTACATTTTGGCCTGATTCCATTGGGATACAAAGGCAGTATGAGTCATACTCGGCCATATCATTTCACAATCCTATCTTTTCGCATCTATTGCCTGCTTAAGTCATCAATAACACGAGCCCTTTTCATCAATTTTTCCTACAATAAAAAAATAGCTTCTTGATTTTCCAGGCACCCTCCTGAACAATGGGCATTTCATTTCAAGTCAAATTTTCCAAGCTGAGTTTTTCAGGCGCCCTCCTGAACAACGGGCATTTCATTTCAAAGCCAGATTTTCCAGGTGCCCTCCTGAACAATGGGCATTGTATTTCATGTTTCATTTTACAGGTTCCCACCTTCCAATATTGATATCTTAGATGTAAATGCTCCGATCAATTCGAACCAGTATCTGGTCCGGAGTTCCTTCAAAAATCAAAGTGCTCCAATTATTTCGGACCAGTATCTAGCCCGGATTTCCTTTAAAAATCAAAGTGCTCCGATCACTTCAGACCGGTACCTAGCCCGGACCCCTTTCGAATTAGAGTCCCAACCTGGGACCCTAGTTTATTAAAAAAAATCACATCATTATCACATCGCATCAACAAACATAAGCATAGTCCACACTTCGTCAACTCTACTGATCAAAGATGCGACACAACGTAAAACTATCTTCTAGCAAATATACTAGGGCAAAATTTGAGGATGGTCGTCGAGCTTTCCAACAGCAACCGGCGGCATGTCCCCAAGTATCGTTTTTACGTCCCATTGACATAATAAACAGTGTCATGATAGCTTGACGCTGGGGAAACATTTCAAAATCAAAATCAATATCATCTCATCGTCTTCTCGAACTACAATCGGCCTAATTCTCATTATATCCGAGATATGTAGAAAACTCAACACAGAGCCCGGCCTCACCCACATCAAAATCCATCAATCAATCCATTCACTATCCAACATCCACATCCCAATGTTACCATAGTCCAACACTGGGGCATCTTGGAAGCAATGTCGAGATCACACGAATCTTTTCGTCCTCGAACATTCGTCTTCCACTCGATGAGACTACAATCCACAAGTAGTACACAATCTTCCAGAACTAATGCGATCTGATTCTCGTGCAACCCGATATATGTAGGCAACTCAAATACCAGAGTTCGGTAACAATTTTCAAAACATCCTCATCCCCAACTCTATCATGTCGGGTCAAAATTAAGTATGAAGTTAATTTCTTGCTCGAAGACTCTTAAATCATCTCCGATCAAAGAGGGGCATCCGTTGACAATCAATTTTGACCCATCATATTTAAGAAAATAAATTCTGCAAGCTTTCTTGTTAAAAAATGATAAAAATGTAGTTTTTGCACATTTTTCAAACTATAACTATGGCTGCTGCGATCTCTCCCCAGTCATTGGCTGTGGTAGAGCATATCCAAAACGTCAATAGACCAAGCTAAATAAAAAATCTTCATCAATCATACGCTGCGCAAGTTCGTCCAAACAAATCAGCCACGAATTATACCAAAGTTTCTGCTCAATCACGTGAAAATGTAAGTCTACTGCCAGTTAGAATTTATCATGGAGAACCAACCATCGAATTCACCATGGAGGATGTTAACGAGTTCACCATCGAAGAAGGACTGCACCAAGCAGTCATCGTCAAGTTTTCATATGGAAAACCAGAGTTGCACGAGTTTAAAAAGATTTTTTCGAAACAATTCGAGGTAAAAGGATTTTGTAATCGGGCAGCTTGAATTTTGACATTTACTAATAAGGTTTGATTTATATGAGGACTATGTCCACTTTTTTTTTTTCAGAATATTTCCATGGACGTTTGTTTCAATCCTAGAGAAGAAACATCGAAATCAGTTGTGTGGATCTTTTTCCCAGATTTGCCGCCCAATTGTTTTTGCAAAAAAGTCATTGATGTCAATTGCTTCAGTAGTAGGGAAACCTCTTGCTGTGGACAAGGCGACAAAAGATGGTACTAAGCCAAGTGCTGCGAGAGTTAAGGTTTTATTAGACCTTTTGGACAAACACCCTATGAAAGTTAAGATACACATCGTCGATAAAGTTTATGGGAAATCTGTGGAGTTTCATCAACAGGTTATCTATGATAATCTCCCAAATTATTGTCCTACTGTAAGCATCAAGGACATGATGAAAATTCATGTCCATCGATGCAAGGGAGAAACAGGGAAGTCAACAAAATGAATGCAGGGAAACTTGGTATGACTGGTGTGGAGTTGTGTAATGTCGAGCAGTTAAAAAGTGATGCTAGGTTGTTGTTCAATGCCAAACAAGATGCAAATAAAATACAAGAAGCAACAAATATTGAGGTGCAGCTAGCTATTAAACCAACAAGAGATACCAATAGAGAAGATCATGGATGTCATCTTGATACAGATCATGAGGCTGCCGTAGCTACTGATAATCGGGCTTTAGATAGTATTAACACAAGATTGGAGCCACATATGGGGAAGGATAACATTGTTCAGTTTGATGATGAGAAGCAGGAGGAAATAGCTGGGCAAGTGGTTAACAATCCAAGAAAATTTAGTAATGTTTCCTTAACAATTCAAGGAATTGCTGCCATTATGGGATATGGTATTAATAGGGCTGGGCAGCTTTCTAATGGCCAAGGGTAGGAAATGGATCAACAGAGTTTACAAGATTGAATTTACAGCTGCTAATAGGGAAGGACATGCTCGTAATTCATTATTTGATCAAGCTGAAAATGAAGCAGCCATAGTAGCTTCTGTAGTGCAAGCTGGGCAAGTGATTTCTGAAGGCGAAACTGGACATCTTTTTGATGGCAAGTCGGTTACAGTAGAGCCAGTAACTATCCAAAAGGCAGATGTCCAAGCAATTCAAAAATCAAATGGTAGGGACTGGACAGTGGTTAATCGATCTCCAAACAAGCAGAATCCCCCGACAAATAATGCACAAGTTAGTAAAACATAGTCCAATGTATCAAAGAATGTTAGTGTATCTAACTCCTTTGATGTATTTCTGAATAATTCTGTGTTGCATGATGTTGAGAAGAATGTACAGCAGGTTGATAATGATTTAGACTCCTCGTCTAGGATTTCTAAATCTGCAGGCACTACGAAGCATTCCCTCAAGTCGGTGGCTAAATCTGTTAATCCTAAGGCACCTATTTTCAATCAAACCGACCAAGGAAAGACAGATAGAATACACAAGGAGTCAACTGCAAAATGGGTAAACATAACTTTTGGACAATGAGGAGCCACCAATTTGAGTACAACTAACCAGTCATGTCACGAAATTCCACCTCACCCGGCTGATACAAATGCTACAGGTGCACTGAGCAAAGAGGTTGATAGGGTCCTGCTGACAAGTGGAAAACTATGGTCTGACCAAGTAGAGGAAGAATTTGAGGAAGGAGAAATAGGGTTTGAAAGTGAAGAAGAAGGTCCTATTTGATGATCATGATCAAGATCAAGACGATGAAAAACTTAATACTAAGGAAGAACACGAGGAGCAGCAAAATAACAAGGGATATACTACTGATAAGATATCATAGAGGCTAATGTGGTAGGTAAAATTAGGCAGGAGAAGGATCAACATATAGCAGCTTCAGTAAATAGAACACAAGCTACAACAACCACTAAGAATTCAACTAGAAAATCTGGTGCTAAGGAAAGAAATGCAGCTACATCTACCGAGGCACAAGGGGTTCTTAATGCAAACAAAGCTATGACAATTGGTGTTACACAAAACAACAGGGAGATGTGTCCAGGAAAAATATGAAGTAGGATTGATGGAGAAACCACCTGATGACAGTGGCAATGTGAAACTCAGTTGCGCACAAATAGGTATCTCTATGAAGGAGAACACCGGAACTAGTTTGATCCCTAAACCTGTAAAATCTCAAATGCTGAAACATGTTGAGCATGCTGATTTTGATGGAGACTGGGCAATAGGTGGGAAAGGCATGGATGAGAAGTCTATTGCACAAAACTTCCTTAATATAGCTAGGTAAGGTTATCTATCCCCAAGGCAAATTGAAAAAGGGAGGTCAATAGGGAAAGGTCGAAAGAAGCAACAGAAGGAGAGTAACAACATCCAACCAGCTGGAGTACAAACAAGAAGAACTATTTCCAAATCAAATTTTCGGCCATGAATGCACTTATTTGGAATGTGAGATCGGTTAACACCAAGGGGGCCTTTGAAAGGAGCATAACAATGAATAGACAATATCACTCTAAGTTTATTGGATTAATGGAACCCATGTAACCTGGCAGAAAATTGGAAAAATACAGAATGAAAATAGGCTTTGCTAAAGCCATCAGCAACATATCCAACAAGATCTGGGCTTTTTTTTTTTGATGAAGTATATGAGGTTACGATATTGATGGATACGGATCAGCAACTTAATGTAAGGCTATTTTACATAGACAACAACTCAGATTTCATACTCACATTAGTGTATGCAAAATGCAATAGAATTGAAAGAATTGAACTTTGGGATTCTTTGTATGCACTTGCAAGTAACATGTCTCTTCCTTGGCTTATGGGAGGGGATTTCAACGTTATTTGGGATGAGGAGGACAAGTTTGGAGGGCTCCCCATACACATGATTGAAGTTCTTGATTTCAGACATTGTGTAAATACTTGTAACCTATTTGATGTTGGCTTTAACGAGAGTATCTACACTTGGTGGAATAGTAGGGTAGAACATAATTGCATTTTTAAACGCTTGAACAGATGTTTAGCCAATGCAGAGTTTCAACAGATTTTTGCAGGTTTGGAGATAACACATATTTCAAAGATTGGTTTAGATCACAGTTCGATGCTTTTAAGTGTCACTGCCTCGTAAGCTACAATTAAGAAATCATTTACGTTTCTTAATTTCTAGACAAAACATGCTTCATCTAAAGAGATTGTTAAATAAAACTGGAATGCTGATTTTCATGCCAACCCGTTCGCTCTCTTTAATCACAAGCTAAAAAAGTTGAAAAGAACCTCTTAATCTGGAGCAAGGCTTCATATGGAGACATTTTTCAAAAATTGCTAGTTTGGAGGAGGTTGTTCTTGTTCATGAGGCACAATTTGAATTGAATCCTTCTCAACAGAATAGAGAGAGGCTTCAGAAAGTTCAAGCAGAACTAATAAGATACTTAGCTCTAGAAGAGGAATTTCTGAAGCAGAAGTCGGGCATGGCATGGTTTAAAGATGGAGATAGGAACACAAAGTTTTTTCAAGCACAAGTCAATCAAAGAAGGAAAATGTTAGGATTGAAAACAGTACAAAATAGCGAGGGGAACTGGATTGAAGATAACGAGGCCACGACTGAAGAAGGTGTGAAATTATTTCATGCATAATTTCATGAGGACAAGTTTCCAGAAGCATTTGGGATACTGGATCATGTACCACACATGGTTAGCAATGAATAGAATGAAGAACTAATGAAGCAGCCTACAAAAGATGAAGTTTAAGGTGCTGTGTTTAGTCTTAATGGTGAGAGCGCAGGAGGACCTGATGGCTTCACTGGCTGCTTTTTCCAAACATGCTGGGATATAATCAGAGACGATGTTTATGACATGATTAGAGCATTCTTCAATTGGCATGACTTACCAAAGTTTGTGACTCATAAAAATTTGGTTTTATTACCGAAGAAGAAGGAGATCACTACTTCTTCTGATATGAGACCTATTAGCCTTAGTAATTTCGTTAACAAAGTATTCTCTAGAGTTATCCATGAAAGACTTGCAGACTTCCCTCCTAATTTGATATCAGACGAGCAGGATTGTTTTGTCAAAGGGAGAAGTATTGCTGAAAATGTATTGCTAACACAGGAGATTATCATAGATATTACACTAAGGACTAAGGCAGGCCCAAATGAAGTGCTCAAGTTAGACATGGCAAAAGCTTATGATCGATTATCTTGGCTTTTCTTAACTAAGGTATTGAGGAATATAGGGTTTGGAGAAAGATTTATTGGCTTGGTGTTTGGCATCATCTCAAACAATTGGTGCTCGGTGTTGATAAATAGACAGCCTTATGGGTTTTTCAAGTCAACAAAAGGAGTGAAGCAAGGTGATCACTATCTCCTACACTTTTTATTTTGGTAGCTGAAGCATTATCAAGAGGTTTGAATGCATTGCATTTGAACTTGTACTTCTGTAGGTTTGGATTACCTAAGTGGAGTCCTAAAATCAACCATCTTGCATATGCCGACGACACTATCATTTTCTCTTCCTCTGATGCTATTTCATTGCAATTGGTTATGGATGTGTTATATACCTATGAATCTGCTTCTGGTCAATTAATTAATAAGTCCAAATGTGCGGTATATATGCGTCATTCTACTCCTCTAGAGGTGGTGAACAAGGTTCAGAGAATAACTGGCATCAGCAGGCACAATTTTTCATTTACTTATCTTGGTTGTCCTATCTTTTATACTAGAAGAAAAATGGATCATTATCAAGGACTTATCATGAACGTCATGAATGAACTACAATCTTAGAAAGGTAAGCTGCTATCACTTGGAGGTAGAGCTATCTTATTTCTCATGTCTTGCAAAGTATGCCAATCCATCTACTTTCAGCAGTCAATCCTCCTTGCAATGTCATAAAACGGTTACGTAAGATATTTGCTCAATTTTCTTGGAGTAGTGCTGTGGGTGCAAAGAGTAGACATTGGACATCTTGGGACAAATTGTGTCTACCTTGTGGAGAGGGAGGGGTAGGTTTTAGATCTCTTCATGATGTCTCCAAAGCTTTATTTTGTAAGTTATGGTAGAATTTTAGAACAAAACGTAGTTTGTGGAGCTCATTCATGAGTCAAAAGTATTGCGAAAAGCTCAATCCAATTATTGTTTCTTAGCGTAATGGATCACATGTGTGGAGAATGATGCTAGAGTGTAGAGATCTTATTGAATATCAAATTGTTTGGCATCCAAAAATGGGATCTTCTCTCTTTTGATATGAAAACTGGACAGGTCTTGGAGCACTGTACTTCATCATACCTCCAGTTTTTGTCATTAGCGATTCAATTAACAATGTTACTGATCTTGTTCAAAATGGTGCATGGGATGTGGACAAATTAATTAAAGCTTTGCCTGAGAAGTATTCTGCACATATTTTGGAGAACATTAGACCTCAAGTTGCTCTTGATGTCTTAAATAAACCATATTGGAGTTTGGAGACTAGAGGGGATTTCAGTGTGAGATCTGCTTGGGAGTATTTGAGGAGAAGGAATGAACTAGCTATAGCTTACAGTAAAATGTAGGTAAAGGGATTGCCTTTTAAAATTTCTTTCTTCTCGTGGAATGTTTGGAAAGCAAAGCTGCCACTAGATGACTGGATGAGGCGACTAGGATATTTCATGCCATCCAAATGCTGGTGTTGTGCTCAAGCAGACCAGGAATCATTAACTCACGTGTTCTTTACATCATTTGTGGCTAATAGAGTATGGACCTATTTCCTAACTAATGTAGGAATTATAATGGAAGGTTTGACTTTGCACCACGCGATTGTGAAATGCTAGACAATCAAGGTTGTGCCAAGGCTTCAGCTGATTCTCCAAGCGCTGTCTGCTATCATCGTTTGGGAACTATGGAAGAGACGAAACGGCTTCAAACATGGAGAGGGGGTAACAATTAGCAGGGTGATTTACCAGGTATCTACTACGCTGCAAGCACTTGTTAAAGTATAAAAGCCTAGCCTAAAAAATATGCCCTATAAATGTCCAGACTTACTTCAAATGTTGGAACACTACACTCTATCTTTGAAGGTGATAAACGTAATATGTGATTTACCAACACCTGGATGGACAAAAGTGAATACGGATGGAGCTTCTAGAGGAAATCTAGGAAGAAGTTCGATAGGCTAAGTATTGAGGGATGAGGAAGGTGATGTAATCTATGCAAGAGGTGAGGAGATGCAAAACACTACAAATAATGAAGCGGGGAAGTAGCTATTTTGGAGGCTTTAAGATACTGTGTAAATTAACACTACACTCATGTTATGTTGCAAACCGATTCCTTGCTCATGAAGAATGTGTTGGAGGGAGCATGGATATCTCCTTGGATTGTTGCTGGGCATGTGCAAGAGATCAAAAATATGATCGAGGAGTGCAATGTTAGCATCTCACATATCTTAAGGGAGGATAATAGTTTAGCATATCTCTTAGCTAATTATGCTCTTGACGTGAATGATATTACTGCTGATTGTTTTGCACAACTGGATACATATGATCGAAGGATAGTGAACATAGAGAAGTTAAAATGTCCCTACTTGAGGGTGAAACCTGCTCGAACATAGATATGAATATGAATAATGGGTGGAGAAGAGGAATATGTTGGCAATACAATGCTCAAATCATCTGGGAGGAGAGTATAGTACTCTGTTTTTTAAATAACATCTTGCACTTTTTTGCTGGGAACGTTAATGTGACAATGCCCTTTTTCTTGATTAGTCTTCAATGTGTGGTATTAGCACCTGCTGCTCATTCCATTGACGGTGAGGCAAGGATAGGCACAAGTATTGAACTGGAGGATTTTGATCGAATTCTGGGTTTGGGCAACAAGATACAACACTTTTTATGCAGATCTGTTGCATTAAATCTCATTCAAAGCCGTAACAGTGCTGTCACACGACATACAATGTTTGTTGCACTAGCAAAATTGAATACCATCGGAAAATATAGCATCACATTAATACCACAACTAGATGTCGGCACTTTGTACCTAACAGGGGAGAAATACAAGCTATATAGCCCTATAGACAAAAGAATGAACGTCTAGTGAGAGAGGGTCTGGAGAATAGAGAGAGAAACAGCGACGACACAGTCGAAGCTTCAACTGCCAACAATGGCGTCGCCAGCCGGCGAAATTCCGGCTGGCCGACCACCTCCAACCGCTCCACTCGCACCAACCACTACTTCACCCACACCCTAACCCTTAGATTACTCCCAAATCCTAAAGCCATCTACTCTGAACAACACAACAGAGACGAACCCTAGCAGAAGAATCGAACCAATTCCTTTTAAGAAGGCAACTTTTATGCATGGACAACCTATAGTCAAGTACACGGAAGCAGAAGTGTCTCGCATGAACATCATCGAAGGTCTACAGTATACGATTTTGGGCAAATTCTCTTATGGTTGGCCGGACATTCAGGAACTGAGAAGAATCATCCCAATCCAATGTGGAATTAGGGGTGAATGCAACATTGGCTTCATAAGAATCACCTCAAAAGCACATACTACCTCAAAGCCAAAGATGGGTATGAATATCAGATGAGGCAATTAATTTATGATGCAAAATTCAAACTTGGAGAAGAAACATCAATGGCAATGGCGTGGATTTCCTTCCCACACTTATTACCTACATACTACGTAAAGGAATGTCTTTTCAGGCTAGCCTCAGCTGTTGGTAAGCCACTCCACCTTGATTTAGCTACCATAAACAAGGCGAGGCCTAGTTGTGCTAGAGTAAAGGTACTGGTGGACTTATTAGCAGAATTACACAAAAAAGTCAGACTAGACATTGAAAATGAGGCAACTGGGGAGGTCGGAACGGAATGGGTTAAAATAATATACGACTACATCCCCAAATACTGTAAGGAATGTAAGTTACAAGGATACGATATGATAGAATGCTGGAAGCTGCACCTGGAAATCCTTAACACAGGCACGACAGAACAACAAAGGGCTGCAGAGCAAAGGAGAACAAAAGGCAAAGCATAAGAAGCAAAACGTCAACAAAGACAGGAAACAACACCATTACTGATACTGTCAAGTGGCAAGATTGTAGGAAATGCTGGCCCTCAACGGAAGGAGGTCAAAGATAGTTGAATGAAAAACAAAGCAATCTCCATACCTGGGAAGCAAAAAACATTAGCCAATAAGGACACTCAACAGATTCAAGTAATAAACAAGTTTGATGCACTTAAACAAGACAATGCCAGAAATGAGGAAATTACTATGGAAGATCAGTATGCAATAAATACCTCAGAAACAACTCCTTCAGCATTGATAGTTGCAGGGGATCAAGTACCAGGAAACTCAACAATGAATCCCAGTTCAAGGAAACATATCAATTCTGAGGATACCAGCAGCAAAGTTAAGCCACTGAGTTTGACAGATGAATTGGAAGGTCAAGCAGGAAACATATCAGCCTTGATACCAGGTCCAACATTGGAAAATGCTATGGCAACAAGCTCCCACAGCAATCACTCACAAAAGAACCCCAGCAGTAATCCACAAAAGAACACCAAAACAGGCAACAATCTGAACTATGAACTCATCAGCAACAAAGGCAATCAAAATACTCTATCAAAGGAAACAATTGCTCAATCAACAAATCAAATAGACTTGATTGCAGAAACAGCCCAGCCATCAATAGCCTCAACAAAGACCATCACATAAACAACCAAAGGAAACAGCAGTCAGTTAGAAAATGCAACACAAGCAGTAACAAAAAAAGCAGCAACTGATGCAGCAACAAAAAGCATTAGCAACACAAAAGAAAAGAAAAAGGAATCCACCTCACAATGGATTCTGAAAAAGCTTCTACACTAATGTTACTAAACCTGCAGGAGGGAAGTCCACAGAATCAGAAATAGAAAGACAGTCTGAACAAACCTCAAGGAAATTATGGGCAGATCAATTGGAAGAAGGTTCAGAGGATGGTGAAATACCTGAAGGATTACAAAGTGAGGATGAAGGCACTGCTGGAACCTTTGAAGAAGAACTCCAGAACAACAAGCTACTGTCTTTGTGGACAAATGCAAGCAAAGAGCAAGCAGCTCTCAAAATGAAACAAAGAATAAACATAACAGCAAATGAAAGATCAGCTGATCATGATCTAATTACCAGGGAAGGCATAATAAGAGATCAATTGGAAGCAATCATCAGGCGAAAGAACTTGTCAATTGTAGCAGCAGCCAGAAATGTAGAAAAGGAAAATCACCATACTGACAAGGACATGGATGAAGAAGACATTACCCAGAATCTCAGCAACATAATTAGGCAGGGAGATCTCTCACCAACTCAAATCAACAAAATGAAATCAAATATGAATCCTCAGAATAAGCAAAGCAAAGACAACAATAGCTCTTCAAAAGCTCAATCAAGAAGAGCACTATCTTATTCCAACAAAGCTCAATGAATGCTATCATATGGAATATCAGATCGGTCAACACAATGCAAGCCTTTGAAAGACTAATCACACTTCACAACAAACATCACTTTGAATTCATTGGCATTATGGAGCCAATGCAGCAACTAAGAAAAATGGAACAGTATAGAAGAAGAATTGGTTTGGCCCAGGCTATAGCTAATGTCTCCAATAAAATTTGGGTCTTCATTGATGATGCATATGGAATCACTACACTGTCAGACACAACACAACAACTCACCTTGAAGCTCCTGCACACAGACACAAAATTGGATTCATCCTCACATTTGTTTATGCCAAATGCACAGCAACAGAAAGAATTGAATTGTGGGATACATTGTATGACTTGGCTCAAAATATAACAATACCTTGGCTAGTGGGGGGTGACTTCAATGTCATTAGTGATCAAGAAGAGAAATTTGGTGGACTTCCTGTCCTTTTCAATGAAGTGGATGACTTCAATCACTGCATCAATATCTGCTGCCTAACAGACCTAGGCTTCAAAGGAAGCATCTTCACTTGGTGGAATGGGAGAGCAGACGAGGAATGCATCTTCAAAAGATTAGACAGATGTTTAGCAAATCAAAACTTCCAGCAAGCCTTCCCAACAATTGAAATTACACATCTTTCCAAAATTTGCTCGGATCACAGTCCTCTCTTCCTGCAATTGAATAAGGAATCAAAAACAATTAGAAAGCCTTTTAGATACCTTAACTTCTGGACTAAGCAGGAAACCTTTGAAGCAGTAGTAAGAGAGAATTGGCAGATTTCCATGGGGACCCCTTCATTCTTTTCAATCACAAGCTCAAAAAGCTAAAAAGTGCTTTAACACTATGGAGCAAAGCAACATATGGAGATATCTTCAATAACATAGCAAGCATGGAAGAAGTGATCTTAGTACATGAAAAAAATAAAAAGAAAGACCAACTGCTCAAAACAGTGAAAGGTTGCAAAAGGTGCAAGCACAAATGACTAGGTACTTAGCTATTGAAGAACAGTTCTGGAAGCAAAAAGCAGGAATGGCTTGGTTCAATGATGGGGACAGAAACACCAAATTCTTCCATGCTCAAGGAAATGGCAGAAGGAAAAGGCTTCAGTTAAGAAGAATTCAAAACAGTGCAGGTAACTAGATTGAGGAGGAGGAACAAATAGTTGAAGAAGCCATCAACTTCTTCAAGGAACAATTCACAGAAAGAACCACTCCCACTGATTTTAGAATCTTAGAAAACATACAGCAAGTGATAGACACACAACAAAATGCAGAACTGATCAAAATCCCAACAAAAGAGGAAACCAAGCAAGCTGTTTTTAGTCTTAATGGGGACAGTGCAGGACGGCCAGATTGTTTCATAGGTCTTTTCTATCAAACATGCTGGGGAATCATAGGGGATGACATACAAAACATGGTTGCTGCTTTTTTCACAGGAAGACAACTACCAAAATGGGTAACTCACACAAATTTGGTACTGATACATAAGAAAAAGGAGATAGAGACATTCTCTGACTTGCGACCCATAAGCCTTAGCAACTTCGTCAATAAGATCTTCTCCAGAATCTTACATGAAAGGATGCTGGTCATACTGCCTACTGTCATCTCCCAAGAATAAGCAAGATTTGTGAAAGGCAGAACTATAGTAGAAAATGTCCTATTAGCACAGGAAATCATCACTGACATAGGACAAAGAACAAGAGCAGGACCAAACATCGTCATCAAGCTAGACATGACCAACGCTTTTGATAGATTGTCCTGGCTATTCATGACCAAAGTCTTAAGGAAAATGGGCTTCAATAAAGTCTTCATTGGCATGATCTTTGACATCATAGGCAACAACTAGTATTCAATTCTCGTCAATGGTCAGCCTCATGGTTTTTTCAAATCGACAAGAGGTGTCAAACAAGGAGACCCACTATCTCCAACACTGTTTATCATAGCTGCTGAAGCCCTTTCAAAAGGACTGAATGCACTCTATCATAATCCATATTTCAGTGGCTTTGGAATGCCCAGAAAGAGTCCAAAAATCAATGACCTGTCTTATGCAGATGATATGATCATCTTCACATCCTCAGATGCCACCTCTTTACAACTAACTGATAATGGAGGTTTTGAGTGCATATGAAGCAGCTTCAGGTCAACTGGTCAACAAGAGTAAATCTGCTATCTTTTTGCATCACTCAGCCAATACTGAAGTAGTAACAAAAGTTGAAAGAATTACAGGCATTGGAACACAGGACCTCCCGTTCACTTATCTGGGTTGCCCAATGCACTACTCCAGGAAAAGGATCATATACTATCAGGACATAGTTAATAAGGTACAAGGCAGACTCCAATCTTGGAAAGGCAAATTGCTCTCAATTGGAGGCAGAGCTATCCTGATCAAGCATGTTTTGCAAAGCAAGCCAGTGCACCTGTTATCAGCAGTAAACCCCCCAAAGAAAGTAATCAACAATCTCCACAAGCTCTTTGCACAATTCTTTTGGAGTAGCACAGTGGGAGGAAACAGCAGACACTGGTCGTCATGGAATAACCTATGCATTCCTTGTGAAGAAGGAGGTGCAGGGTTTAGATCTCTACATGACATGTCCAAGGCACTCTTCTGTAAACTATGGTGGAACTTCAGAACTAAGCCTAGTCTCTGGAGTGCATATATGTGTCAAAAATACAGTAAAAAACTAAATGCAGTAATTGTTCCTTGGAAAAGAGGATCACAAACCTGGAAGAAAATGCTAGAATGCAGAGAAATCATAGAACACCAAATTGCCTGGCAAATGAAAATGGGATCATCACTGTTCTGGTATGATAATTGGACGAGGTTGGGAGCATTATATTTCACAGTACCAACAAACTTCCCAATTGATGAATCAATTCACAATGTGAACAATGTCCTGCAAAATGATGATTGAAACATGCAACAACTGTCAGAAGCTTTGCCACAAGAAATGGTGGAACACATAACAACTTCATTAAGGCCACCAAACATGGAAGACACTCTAGACATCCCATTTTGGATGCTACAAAATCAAGGTCAATTCACAGTCAAAACAGCTTGGGAATACCTCAGAAGAAGAGAAGATCCAAAAAGAGCTTACGGGATGATCTAGGTTAAAGGGCTTCCTTTCAAGATTGCCTTCTTCATGTGGAGAGTCTGGAAGGTAAAATTGCCATTAGATGATCTCTTGAAAAGATGGGGATATCATTTGCCTTCAAAATGCTGGTGCTACACTGAACCAAAAGAGGAAACCATGACATACCTCTTCTTCACCTCCACCACTGGCACCAAGGTATGGAAATATTTTCTACAAAGAGCAGGAATAGCACTTGATGGACTAACATTCCAGCAAGCAATAACAAAATGCTGGAAAGCACAAGCAGTCAACAGAATCAAAGCAGTGCTGCAGGCTCTTCCCTCTTGCATTGTATGGGAGCTCTGGAAAAGAAGAAATAGTTACAAGCATGGAGAACCAATCACAACTGGCAGAGTCATATACCAAATCTCCACAACACTACAAGCACTAGTCAAAACCAGAAAACCAGGAATCAATGCCCCTCACAAATGGTGCAACCTCCTATACATGCTGGAAACCTACACCCCAAAAATAAATTTCAGCAAAGTATTGTGGGAATTCCCAAAGTCCGGATGGGTAAAGATCAACACTGATGGAGCATCAAAAGGAAACCCTGGAAGAAGCTCAATAGGATACTGTGTGAGAAATGAAATAGGGGATTTAATATATGCACTAGGCACAAAAATCACAGAAGGAACAAACACAGTAGCAGAAGCAACAGCCATCAAAGAAGCTCTGAGATACTGCAAAACACAAGGTCTCACTCACATATGGCTACAAACAGATTCCATGCTACTGCACAATATCATAAATGGCAACTGGAAACCACCCTGGTGCATAGTTGATCAAGTAGAAGAAATCCTCCAATTAAAAGAATCCCTCACACTAATAGGAGCTCATATTTATAGGGAAGGGAACAAGCTGGCAGATCACCTAGCAAATCATGCACTGGAAGTGGGAAGAATAGAGTGCCAACACTTCTGCCAACTGGACTCAGTAGCTAGAAGAATCTTCAATGCTGATAAATCACAATGTCCTTACTTAAGGGTGAAGATAGCAAAATGACAAGTTACATACTATGGTAGTGCATTTTAGGACAGGAACCAAACAAGGATCACAAAAAAGATCTAAGAAGAATGAAAATCTGGATTAACAGCCGAATGATCACATTTTCAATTTTCACTAATAATCACAGTTGGCTTTTATATGCAGGTTGGATGAAGAATAGGCTGGAATCATCCTCTTGTTTCCATGAAATGAATGTTTCAGTTTTGCAGGAGGACTGGAATGCAAAAAGGACAAAAGGAATGATCTTTTCACAAAACATTTCTCTCAAAACTCCTTGGTCAGCTTTGCAGGAAGATTGCAGAAGCAAACAAAAAGGCTGGATTGCAGCAGCAAGAACTGAACAATCACCTGAGGTCAGCAGCATCAGGGACTGGATTACTGAGACAACAAAAGGACTCCTCCTTTCCTCAGAGCATAATCATAGTACCAAACAAAAATTAGTTCACCATAAGCTCAAAAACTTCCCAACTGCAGCAGTTTCATCATTCTTAGACAAGCAACTGGCCAGTATTGCATGGAATTTGTAGAAATATTGACAGAAAAAAGACTGCTACCTGCGCAGACACACATGAACAGATGTACCATAGACAACAAGAATGTCTCCAAGAGAGCAGCAACACCAATAAAAATAAAGGACAGAACACAAGCAGCAAACAGGAAACAACACCAAAGGTAGAGAACCTTTCAGCTTTGCAGGAGATGGATTGCAGAAAAGGGAGTGTAATGCCCCCCACAGAGCATAACTCTGGGACACTGCAGAAACATGGAAAACAGAAATCAGCAAGCCGAGCAGTCAATGGAGGTCAGCAGCACTAGGGATGAGATTACAGGAGTAACTCTCAATGCACAGAATGCCCAACTGCAACAACCTCAGCCAATACTTCAGGGTTATTACAAAAGCATTGCCATCAAAAGACAGCATGAGCAGCTAACAGAGTCCAGGAACTTCAAAGATAGGAAAAATGATTCCAATAAGACCAGCAACACCAATAAAAGACAAAGGTTGAAATCCAAACAACAACTACTTTGTTGCATCAGCAGCAACTTCATGAAACAGAGTATGACAAGATCTGCACAACTTCAGCAAGGGATAGAACAGAATTCCAATGACAACCACAACACAAAAGAAAGCAGCATCAGAGACAGCATCAGTGACTGACTAAGGCTTCCATAAGGCAAAAAATTCACAGCACAACCAGCAGAATGAACCTCAAGACCCTCATCAATAAATTCAAAGGAAAACACCACAAACATCTCAATCTCTCAACACAATCAACCATACATCATCAACATCACTGCCAACAAGCTCATACGAACAATAACTATCTTAGAAGCAGCTGCACACATAGGAACAGATCATTGGCATAATTGCATTGTGTGGTATCAGCATCTCGAATGCTCAATCTAATGCAACTGCATCAATTATCATGTTTCTACCCTCACAACTTTCTCCACTGGCACACTAAAATTCCGAGTCCTCACAAGCACAGACACTCCAGTTATTGTTGCACCAGAAACAAAAGCAACATCAATAGAAAAAACAAAGGAACCTGTAGCACCCCACCCTGCCAACCTTTAGTCCATAAGCAATACACAACAACACAGATTCTTCTTATAAATAGCAGATACAACAACAACAGAAAACACAGGAACTCCAGTGGCAGCATTTCATGCATAATAGCCAAACTAACCAGCAAAAACAGCAACATTTTGAGCCAGGACAGCATCAACACAAGCAAATCACAATGTGCAAGGAAACAAGCAGCAAAATTCAGTAGGAAGCAACACATAGGAAGGCATAATCAGCAGCTGAACATCACTCACCAGCTACCTCAATCATCGGCACAGAACAGACTCAACAACAATACCATCAGCATTGAAGAAGATCAGCCAACAGTACAAAGTCCATCAAATACACTCACACATCAGGGAACATCATTGACAGAATACAAAGAATCCAGCAAGCATAGAAGGAAGTTCAAATTGCAGGCACTACAATTGCACCAATCAAACATCAACATCAGCGGCAACATCAACACAAAGAAACAGGTCTAACAGATAGCACATAATAGGAGTAACTCAGCAACACCATCTACTCCAATCAACCACCAGCATCAGCAACTGCAAACATTACATATACAATCCCAACAGTTAATACTCAGCAGTCACACATATGGATATCTTCAACCTAGCTTTCACTGTTCCAAGAGTCAAAGCAAATTTGAAGATAACTCGCGCTCTTTAGATATTTTTTGCAATACTCTGATAGCATTTCATATGCTTCATAGGTACATAGAAGGGATCAAATCTCATATCAAACTACGCACAATAGGAACAAATGTACTTTTCTGTATAGCTGACCTAAGTAAATCTGTACATACGGCTGCCTATTACAAATTGGGCATTCGTCGCACTACCATAGGTCTGACCTCTTATTACTACTTAGGTACTTATAGTCAACACTTTAAGATGACCATAAGTACATGTACTTTCTTTTGGGAGGTAAGATCCATGTACCCCTCCGTTTTGTATTATGTATTTTGTTCCTAAGTAATAAAACCTCATTTTAATCAAAAAAAAAAAATCGCTAAATGGGAACATCAATACATATTATACCTGCTGGGACATCAAGCCTACAACCAAGGAGCAGCATCATTTGGACGACAACATTGACAAGCAGCAGGAAATGAATTGCAAATATCGACAGGTACGTGTGGCTACGTGATGCAAGGTCTGTTAAAATGTGAGTGTACTACGTATATACAACATGGAGGATAGATTCATAGAGGTTCTTGGAGCTACTTCACTCTACAACAATGGATGCTACTGGAACAATAATAGCCTTCCGATAATCGTGGACAACTGACCAATTATCGCAGGGGGGCAATCTATGCATCCAGTGCATTCACAGGGTCGGTTTCTGCTCAAAGGACTCACCGATATATTAGATCAATTTGTCAGTTGATAACTAGTTCAAATTGTACTACCATTGTTGTGAATCACTTGCGTAACTTTGGTATTATGGACTATGTAATCACCAACAGTTATTCACTACTCTTTGCAAGATGTTAAACAACATTATTTCTTTTCATTTACATATATACAAAAACTAGCCCTAGGCAGGTTGCCTATTGGATTGCCCCCCCCCCCTCCCCCCAAAAAAAAAAAGATAACTCTTATTTTACAAAATATGAGAATTTTTATCATTTTATTGCAATTGGTTAAATACTACTATTTTTGTGCATTTTTATAAATTTCAAACAATTAATTGATAATTGTCCTATTTTTCAAATATTAAGATATTCTATCAATTTGTTGTCTTTTCAAAAATAAAATAACAATTACTACCACACAATTGTAATAGTTAAAATTTTAAATAAATACTACAAGATTTTCAATTAAATAATCATTTTCAATTCGTAGCACATTATATTAATTATATAGAAGCCAGTAGAATTAATTTTAAAATAAGGATCAAGTCCGATCAAATTCAATGTCCTGTCAACATCCGATGTGACAAGACATTTGACGTGACTAGACTAGACATTGATGTGACTTGACATCTTGATGTGACAAGTCATACTGACATGACATAACATCTTTTACCCAATGGGTAAAGACTATTTTGTCTCCTACCCTAAATCTTAACCCTTAAGTTTTACCCCATACACATATTATATCCATCATACACTTCTCAATCTCTCATTTTTGAGAGAGAGAGTAATCGCACCTTCCCCTCATTCCTCACAACCAGCCACCAAGCTCGGTGACCACCACTGCCCCATCGTCCCTTCCTCTGTATGCTACTACTAGTCGCCGCCGCCGGAGGTGATGACGGGCCAGGCGGTGATGTGACACCTCTTCTGTTCGTTTTCCCCACATTACCATTGCCGCCTCTCTTCCCCTCTCTCATCTTTTTTTTTTTTGTGTTTTGGTTCTTTGATGGAGTGAAGACCAGATCTGGTCCGATTTAACTTTCCGGCAGCCTCCCTGTTTCTTCTCGCTCCCTTCTTCATTACAGGTTGTATGTATGTATATAAAATGTGGGGAAGTTCCTACTTCTTCACTAGTTAGAATTTGGCCAGATTAATTTTTCGACTACTATTGCACTTTGGTCCTCTAAATCTGATTATATTTGGTCAAACATAAGTTGGTTGGAGACTTTGTTTGCTGGTCAGATTGTTTATTTTATAATGACCTTTGGGAGTGCTCTTCTTACTGTTCCTCTGCCGATTATCGTGTTTGGTTTTTACTGTTGACTGAATAATTATTGTTGCTTTGCTTATTGATTTTTAATTAATCTACTGCCGATTTTCTTAGTGCTTTGTGGGGGATTCGTCTTGGCCGGAAATAGCGTTCCTATTAATCCCCCTTTATAAGGCTACTACTGCTTGATATTTTGTGATGTTAATAGTTTTGGACATCCGAATTCTTGTTCCATTAGAACTGTCGATTTGATGTTTTTGTTCTTGTTTTATTTCGTGGCATGTGACTTCTTGCTTCGTCTTTTCCCATTCGCTTAAATATTGGATGGTCTTATTTCCTCATGAAATTTTGATAAATATTTGGATCATTGTTTGATAAGACTTTGGATTATCGTTTTGTACTGTACTTCATAGGTTTGTGGACGTCAGCAGTTCTACCTCAAGTCTCCGAATGATAATCTGAGCTAGTGCACCTCACGTACAACTGGGACCAGTACAAAAGTCTGCGCAAGAAGTGTAGACAAGGGATGTACTTTATGTCAATTATAATTCCAAGATAACAAACCTCAACTTCCACATACTCAACCATTGCCAATTATTCCATGAGCAGGGAAAGAACAATCAAATAAGTAATAATATAAACTTAAGCATGGATGTCATAATTAAAGAGGTAATAAATCACAAGGAAATAAGTTCTACCCGCATGCCTTTAACCCAACAACAACGCATAAGTACTGGTCACCTGACATATACGTTGTACCCATACATTAAACACGTAGAAAAGAGTCAAACAAGTCCTAATCCCTCAAGTAAAGGTTAACCACGAAACTTACCTCGCTCCGCAACCAATTTTAAAGTTTAACTATTGGCCTTTCCTTTTGAACAAGTCTCCGAACCAACCAAATCTAGCAAATTATCAGCCAAACAATTCAAAATAAGCCTTAGAAACTGCTCACGATGCAAGAGGTTCAATTTAGATCATTATTGAAAAAGTCAAAAAAGTATATCCCTAGGCCTGCGTGGTCAAAACCCGAGGTTCGGACCAAAACCCGATCACCCATTCACCCCGAGCCCCGTTATGTAATTCAATTCGAAATCCGACCTCAATTCGAGGTCTAAATTCCAATTTTTCAAAAATCCCTAGTTATACTTAAATCCCTAATTTCTACCATAGAAATCCTAGATTTAAGTTGAAATCTTATGAAATGAAATGGGAAATTGAAAGAAAGTAGGTTAAAGTTACTTACCAATGAATTTAGGAAGAAAAGCTCTTGGGAAAATCGTTTCTAAGGTGTTTAGGGTTGAGAAATTGAGTGAATGAGCTAAAATCCCGTTTTTCTCAGCTTTTGCCCAGGCACAGATGTCACAATTTCGACCTATGGTTCACAATTGCTAATCCCGAAAATGCAAGAATAGCTTCGCAAATGCGAAGAAACTCACATCTCTTCAATCATTACATTTGCGATGATTTGTTCGCAAATATGAACTCTGGGACTCCGCAAATGCAACCTTTTGATTGCAAATGCGATCTATTGCTGACCCATCCCCTCTTCGAAAATGTAAAGAGTTACTTCGAAACCTGACAAGAATTTGAATGTTCGTAAATACGAACACTGACCTCGCAATTGCGAGATCAGAGACTTGTACCAGAACCAGATGCACCAGCTATTTTTCCTAAGTCTAAAACCACTTCGAAGCCTATCCAAAACTCACCCTAGACCTCGGGCTCCATACCAAACATGCACACAAGTCCTATAACATCATACGAACTCACTCGCACTATCAAAACACCAAAATAACACCCAAAATTATGAATCGGACACCAAAATAAATGAAATTTTGAATAAAGCTTAAGAACTTTCAATATTTAAACCGGACGTCCGAATTACGTCAAATTAACTCCGTTTTGCACCAAATTTTGCAGACAAGTCATAAATACAGTGATAAACCTATACCAAGTTCTCGGAACCAAAATCCGAATCCGTTAGAAACAATGTCAAACTTCGGTCAAACTTATTAATTCTTTAAACCTTTAAGCCTCTAGTTTTCAATAAATTGCGATAATTCAAGCTAGGGACTTCCGAATTCGATTTCGGGCATACGCCCAAGTCCCAAGTCATGATATGGGTCCACCGGGACCGTCAAAACACTTATCGGAGTTCGTTTGCTCAAAATATTGACCAAAGTCAACTCAAATGAGTTTTAAGGTATGATTTCACATTTTTATCAAATTTCACAAAAACATTCCGAAAAAAGATACAAACTGTGCATGCAAATCGAGGAAGGCTAAATGGAGCTAATCGAGGCTTCAAAACACATAATATAAGGTTAAAACTATAAATGATCTATCGGGTCATCACATTCTCTTCCTCTAAAACAAACTTTCATCCTCGAACGGACATAGAAAAGTACCTGGACTGGTCAAAAGGTGTGGATATCTTCTCCGCATGTCCGCCTCAGACTCCCAAGTGGTTGCCTCGATCGGCTGACCTCTCAACTACACTCGAACTGAAGGATAACTCTTAGACCTCAACTACCGGACCTGTTGGGCTAGAATAGCCATTGGATCCTCCTCATAAGTCATATATTTGTCCAATTGGACTGAGCTGAAATCTAACACATGGGACAGACCACTGTGATACTTCTAGAGCATAGAAACATGGAATACCGGATGGAAAACTGATAAATTTGGTGGCAATGCGAGCTTATAGGCCACCTATCCCACTCTCCGAAGAATCTCAAAGGGTCCGATATACATAGGGCTCAACTTGCCCTTCTCTTCAAACCTTATCATACCCTTTATGGGTGAAACCCGGAGAAACCCTCTCTCCGACCATGAATGCAACATCACGAACTCTACGGTCGACATAACTCTTCTGCCTAGACTGAGTGGTGCGAAGTCGATCCTAGATAATCTTGACCTTATCCAAGGCATCCTGTACCAAATCTGTACCCAACAATTGAGCCTCCCCCGGCTCGAACCATCCAACTGGCAAACGGCACCACCTCCCGCATAATGCCTCACAGGGAGCCATTTGAATGCTCGACTAGTAGCAGGTTTTGTAGGCAAACTTTGCAGGTGGCAGGAACTAATCCCAGGAACCCTCGAAGTGCATAACACAAGCGTGAAACATATCCTTCAATATCTGAATAGTGCGATCGGACTATCCGTCTGTCTGGGGATGAAATGTTGTGCTCAACTCAACATGCGTGCCCAACACACGTTGTACTACCCTCTAGAAGTGTGAGGTGAACTACGTACCTCGATCAGAAATGATAAGTACGGGCACACTGTGAAGGCGGACGATCTCGTAGATGTAGATCTCAGCTAACCGGCTGAAGAATAGGTAGTTGCCACTGGAATGAAATGTGCCGACTTGGTCGACCTGTCCACAATGAACCGTACCGCGTCAAACTTCCTTTGAGTCCATGGGAGTCCAACAACAAAATTCATAGTGATACGCTCCCACTTCCACTCACGAATCTCTAACTTCTTAAGCAAACCACCAGGCCTCTTATGCTCATGCTTAACTTTCAAACAATTTAGACACCAACTATATCCTTCTTCATCCTCCTCCACCAATAATGTTGCTGCAAATCTTGATACATCTTAGCAGCGCCCGGATGAATAGAATATCGGGAATTGTGGGCCTTCTCAAGAATCAATTCATAAAGCCCATCCATATTGGGCACACAAATATGACTCTGCATCCTCAAAACTCCATCATCTCCAACACTAACCTACTTGGCACCATCGTGCCGCACGGTGTCCCTAAGGACAAGCAAATGGGGATCATCATACTGACGCTCTCTAATGTCCTGATAAAAGGAAAACCGAGCGACTGTGCAAGATAAAACACAACTGAGCTCTAAAACATCTAAAATCACAAACTGATTGGCCAAAGCCTGAATATCTACAGCAAGCGGCCTCTTACCAACTGGAATGTACGCAAGGCTGCTCATGCTCACAGCTTTCTACTCAAGGCGTCAACCACCACATTGGCCTTCCCAGGACGATACAAAATGGTGATATCATAGTCTTCCAGTAGCTCCAACCATCTCATCTGACTCAAGTTGATTTCTTTTTATTTCAACAAATACTGTACACTAGGATGATCTGTGAATACCTCAAACGGCACGCCGTAAAGATAGTGCCTGTAAGTCTTCAGCGCATGAACAATGGCTGCCAACTCTACGTCACAAACAGGGTAATTCTTCTCATGAACCTTCAACTGCCGTGACGGATATGCAATCACCCTGCCATCCTGCATCACTACAGCATCGAGGCCAATACAAGATGCATCACAATATACCGTGTAGGATCATGAACCGATGGGCAACACCAACACTAGGCGCTGTAGTCAAAACAGTCTTGAGCTTCTTAAAGCTCAACTCACACTCGTCCAACCATCTGAACGGGGCACCCTTCTAGGTCATTCTGGTCCACATGGCTGCTATAGATGAAAACTCCATGAACCGGTGATAACAACCCGCCAAACCCAGGAAACTCTGGATCTCTGTAGTTGAAATAGGTCTAGGCTAGTTCTAAACTACCTCAATCTTCTGGGATCCACCTTTATTCCCCTTGCAGATACAACATGTCCCAAGAAGACGACCGAGTCCAACCAAAACTCACACTTTGAGAACTTGGCATATAACTAAATAGCTATCTTTCAGAGTCTGAAGTACAATCTGAAGGCGCTGCTCATGCTTCTCTCGGCTGCGGGAATATATCAAGATATTATCAATGAACACAATCACAAAAGAATCCAAACAGGGATTTAACACCCGGTTTATCAAATCCATGAATGCTGCAGGGGCATTTGTCAACCCAAATGACATCACTAGGAACTCATAATGCCCTTACTGAGTTCGAAAAGTCGTCTTAGGGACATCGGATGCCCTACCCTTCAATTAATAGTAGCCAGACCTCAAATTAATCTTGGAAAACACATTGGCACCCTGAAGCAGATCAAATAAGTCATCAATCCTTGGCAACAGATACTTGTTCTTGATAGTGACTTTGTTCAATTGCCGATGGTCTATGCACATCCTCGTCGACCCATCCTTCTTCTTCACGAACAACACGGGCGCTCCCCAGGGCAGACACTAAGTCTAATGAAGCCCATATAAAGTAAGTCTTGCAACTGCTCCTTCAATTCCTTCAACTCAGGTGGCGCCATACGGTGTGGTGGAAGAGAAATGGACTGAGTGCCTGGAGCCAAATCAATACAGAAGTCAATATCTCTATCGGGTGGCATCCCCGATAGATCTGCAGGAAACACTTCTAGAAACTCACGAACAACTAGCACTGAATCCATGGAAGGAATCTTCGCGCTTGAATCACGGACATATGCCAAATAAGCTAGACAACCCTTCTCGACCATGTGTCGAGCCTTCACATAAGATATAACTCTATTGGTAGAATTGCCAGGAGTCCCCCTCCACTCTAATCTAGGCAACCTCAGCATGGCTAAGGTCGCCATCTTGGCTTGACAGTCCAATAAAGCGTGATAAGGTGAAAACCAATCCATACCCAAGATGACATCAAAATCTACCATATCAAGGAGTAGAAGATCTACACTAGTCTCAAGACTCCCAATAGTAACCACACACGATCGATAGACACGATCTACAATAATAGAATCTCCCACAGGCGTGGACACATACGCAGGAGCACTCAAGGAATCACGAGGAACAAACAGATATTCAGCATAATAAGATGACACAAAGGAGTAAGCAGATCCAGGATCAAATAGAAACGAAGCATCTCTATGGAAAACGGGAACAATACTTGTGATAACGGCGTTAGATGACTCGGCCTCAGGCCTAGCTGGGAAAGCATATCATCGGGGCTGGCCCCACCACTCTAAACTACGTCGCTAGGACGACCTCTATCTTGTTGGCCTTCACCTCTAACGGCCTGACCTCCACCTCTAATGGCCTGACCTTCACCTCTGGCTGCCTGACCCTTGCCTCTAGCTGGCTAAGTGAGCGGTGGAGCAACCGGTACCGGAATCATGGCACGAGAGCCCTGCTGCTGCACGCGCCCTATAACCCGGGGCAAAATCTAGCAATGTGCCTCGGATCACCACAAGTATAACAAGCCCTCGGCTACTGTGACTGCTGACCTTGGAACTAGCCCTAAGGACCTGAATAACCACTTTGATAGCGCTGGATTAGAGGTGCACTGATAGGTGCTGGTGGTGCACTATAGGATGGCTGTCCAGAATGAGGCACGTAAGGACCACGACTCCCTGAAGCATTGTGGGATGCCTGGAGAACCGAATGAAATGGCCTGGGAGGATGGCCTCTAGAAAAAGCACCCCTGCTTCCAGATGCGGCATCGCTGAAACTACCTGAATGAGTGGGCCTCTTACCTGACAGAACATGAACCAACTCGATACATCAGCCAATATAAATAGCTGTCTAGAAGGTAATATCAGTCCCTGTCTCCTTGGTCAACTGAGGAATGAGAGTGTAAGTGAGCCTATTAATAAATCTCCTCACTCGCTCCTTCTCAGTAGGAAGCAGCATTGTGGCATGGCGAGCTAAGTCCACAAATCGAGTCTCATACTGGGTGACAATCATAACACCCTGCTGAAGTCACTCAAACTGCTTGCGATACTTCTCTCTCAAGCTGACAGGGATGAACTTCTCTAGAAATAGCTGTGAGAACTGATCCCAGGTAAGTGTAGGCGACCCAGCTGGTCTAGTTAACATATAATCTCTCCACCATGTCCGGGCACAACCAGTCAGCTGAAATGCTAAAATCGACCCCATTGGTCTCAACTATACCCATGCTCCGCAGCACCTCGTGGCAATGGTGTAGAAAATCGTGTGGGTCCTCAGAAAATGCACCATTTAAATGAACATGAAAAATCTTGGTGAACTTTTCCAACCTCAACATAGCCTCAAAAGATAAAGCAGGCCTATTACCGGCCTGTGCCGCAACAACCGGCTGAACTACCCTAACTGGCGGGAGTGTAGGAGTCAGAAATTGGGGAGCCACCTGCTCCGGGGTGTGAGTAGCGGGAGTCTGTGCTCCTTCCTTAGCCCGAGAGACCGCTGGTGCCACCGAAAATGTATCGATCTGGGCCACACTCTCCATAAGGCCCACCAAACGAACTAGAGCATCCTGAAGTACTGGAGTGGCTATGAACCCCTCTAGGACCTGAGCTGGTCCGACAGGTACAATCTGAGCTGGAACCTCCTCCTTGAAATCCACCTGAGGCTCCACTGCCAGTGCTATTGCTCGAGCTCTAGGCTGAGCTCTGCCTCTGCCTCTGCCTTGGCCTCTGCCAAGACCTCAGCCTCGACCTCTGCCCTTAGTCGTAGCTGCGACGGTGGCTCCAGCTCCTGTCCGGCGGTAGATGCAGTGCGTGTTCTCGCCATCTGCCAAAGATGAAGAATAGAAGGGTTCAATCATCAATGATAGAGTAAAATCTCACGACAATGTAAGAAAGAAGTGCACTTTTTCTAAACTCCCTAGCCTCTAGAAGATAAGCACAGACATCTCCGTACCGATCCTCCAAATTCTACTAAGCCTGCTCGTGACTCGTGAGGCCTAGGCATCCTAGTGCTTTGATACCAACTTGTCACGACCCAAAAATCCCTTTCACTTTCTAGGCAAGCCAGAGTTAGAATACTCTATCTATTATAACAGTTCAAATTCAATAATAATAAGGAAACTGAAATAGCTGTAATAAATTTTGAATTAAGGTGCGGAAAACCATAACATCTGAAGTATCTAATAGAACCCGAGTCTGGTGTCACAAGTGAACGAGCTACTAGAAGTTCTACAAATAGAGTATGAAATAAATACAACTATTTCGAATGAAATAAATATAAAGGAGGAAAGAGGAAGGGTGCTTCAAGGTCTGCGGACGTCAGCAGGTCTACCTCAAGTCCCCGAATGATAATACGAGCTAGTGCGCCTCACATATAGCTAGGACCAGTACCAAAATCTGTAGAAGAAGTGCAGAGTGTAGTATGAGTACAATTGAACCAATGTACTCTGTAAGTGTCGAGCCTAACCTCGACGAGGTAGTGACGAGGCTATGATAGGACACTCAAGTAATAAACCTGCACAAACATAGATATATGCACCAAACAACAACATAATAGAGATTTAATATGTACAATTTGGGAGTGGACGTGCGAAAGGGGAAAAAAATACAATAACTATAATAGGAAAGACAATAGTGACAGTCAAATAATTTATCAACCAAAGAGGACAAATAACATACGATATTGAAATGGCACGGTATCACCCTTCGTGGTTTTACTCTCATCCTTACCATAAATTGATGTCATAAGAGAAATAAAATTGCACGGCATCACCCTTAGTACTTTTACTCTCGTCCTCACCATGTAATAGTGAATAACTGATATAGATTGGCATGACATCACCCTTCGTGCTTTAACACTCTCCCTTAACATGTCGTGATGAATACACAAATTCGGGAGACAAATAATGCAAAGTATACTCTACGTCAATTATGGTTGCAAGATACCAAACCCCAACTTCCACATACTCAACCATTACAAATTATTGCATGAGTATGGAAAGATCGATCAAATAAGTAATAATTTAATCTAAGCATGGATGTCATAATTAAAGTCGCAATAAATCACAAGGAAATAAGTTCTACCCGCATGATTTAACCCAACAACAACGCATAAGTACTTGTCATCTCACATATACATTTTACCCACACATTAAACACGTAGCAAATAGGCAAACAAGTCCTAATCCTTCGAGTCAAGGTTAACCACGACACTTACCTCGCTCTGCAACCAATTCAAAGTTCAACTATGGACTTGCCGTTAGAACAAGCCTCCGTAAAACCTAAATCTACCAAATTATCAACCAAACGATACAAAATAAGCTTTAGAAACAACGCACGAATGCAAGAGGTTCAATTTATATTATTATTCAAAAAGCCAACAAAAGTCAATCCCCGAACCTGCTTGGTCAAAACCCGAGGTTCGGACCAAAACACGATCACCCATTCACCCCGTACCCTGTTATGGAATTCAATTCGAAATCCGACCTTAATTCGAGGTCAAAATTTGAATTTTTCAAAAATCACAAATTCTATCCAAATCCCTAATTTCTACCATGGAAATCATAGATTTAAGGTTGAATCTTATGAAATGAAATGGGAAATTGAAATAAAGTAGGTTAGAGTAGCTTACCAAGGAATTTAGGAATAAAATCTCTTGGGAATATCGTCTCTAAGGTGTTTAGGGTTGAGAATTTGAGAGAATGAGCTAAAATCCCATTTTTCTCAGCTTTTGCCCAAGCGCAGATGTCGCAATTGGTATCAGGGGTTCACAATTGCGAACCCCTCAAATGCGAGAATAGCTACGCAAATGTGAAGAAGCTCACATCTCTACTATCATCACATTTGTGACAATTTGTTCGCAAATGCGAACTTTGGGACTCTGCAAATACGACTTTTTGATCGCAAATGCGATTGATTGTTGATCCATCCCCTTTTCACAAATGCGAAGAATTAGTTCGCAAATGCAAACCTGACAGGAATTTGAATGTTCGCAAAATGCGAACACTGACCTCGCAATTTCGAGATCAGAGACTTGCACCAGAACGAGATGCACCAGCTATTTTTTTTTATGTCCAAACCACTCTAAAACCTATCCGAAACTCACCCGAGCCCTCGGGGCTCCAAACCAAATATGCACACAAGTCCAATAACATCATAAGAACTCGCTCGCACAATCAAAATACCAAAATAACAACTAGAACTACGAATCGAACACTAAAACGAATGAAATTTTCAATAAAGCTTAAGAACTTTCAATATTTTAGCCGGACGTCCGAGTTACGTCAAATCAACTCTATTTTGCACCAAATTTTACAGAAAAATCATAAATACAATAATGAACATATACCAAGTCCCCATAGCAAAAATCCGAACCCGATAGCAATAAAGTCAAACTTCGGTCAAACTTATTAATTCTTTAAACCCTTAAGCCTCTAGTTTTCAACAAAATGCGATTATTCAAGCTAGGGACTTCCAAATTCGATTTGGGGCATACGCTCAAGTCTCAAATCATGATACAGACCCACCAGGACCATTAAAACACAGATTCGTGTTGGTTTGCTCAAACCATTGACCGAAGTCAACTCAAATGAGTTTTAAGGGACGTTTTCACATTTTTATCAAATTTTCACAAAAAACTCTTCCGAAAAAGACAAAGACTGTGCACACAAATCGAGAAAGGCTAAAAAGGAGCTAATTGAGGTTTCGAAATACAAAACTTGAGGCTAAAACTGTAAATGACCTATCGGGTCATCACATTCTGCTTCGTACTTCCCATTCTCGGATGTACCCAAAACGTAAAGTATAGTAAAGTAGTAGATAAATATTGTATTTGCTTGCTTGCTTTTATGTTTATTTATTTGCCAAACACTTAGGCTGAATTGCATTTAGTAATAATCTGGTTAACTTGTAACATTATACATTAGATAATTTCACATAATTTGTATGAACACTTAGGTTGTCAAATATGTATATTATACTTGGTCAATCAACCAGAATAAACATACACATAATGAATTAGGTTAGTTGTAAAGCTAAAATAAAACATGTTATCCTCTTTCATGAAAATAAAATAAATTATTTTATCGTATTTTCTTAAAGCTATACTAGCATGCCTTTCAAACCTCTATATATGTAAATTATTCTTTAACTAACACATTTTGAGTAGACATATTTTATAAAGACATTATGTAACGACCCGACCAGTCGCATTGAGTTATAGCGAGTTGTTCGACGGTTTGAGGCCTTGAGTAGTTTCGCTTCAGGTATTATGACTTGTACGCGTGGTCGGAATTGAATTTTGAGAAGTTTGGAGTTGATTTGGAAAGAAAATTCTAATTTCGGAAGCTTTAAGTCGGAAGAGTTGACCAAGGTTTGACTTTTATGTAAACGACCTCGGAATCGAGATTTGAAGGTTCCAATAGATTTGTATGATGATTTCGGAGTTGGGCGTATGTTCTGGTTGAGTATCAGGTGGCCCGAAAGTATTTCGGTCTTTATTATGAAAACTAAACATTTTGATGGTTTAAGAATTTCGTAAGTTTGGTTTGAAGTGAATTCTGATGTTATCGATGTCCGTTTGGGATTCCAAGCCTGGGAATAGTTCCGTATGGTGATTTTGGTCTTAGGAGCAGATCCGGAAGTTGATTTGGAAGTCCGTAGGTTTTTTCAGCGTTAATTCGCAAAAGTTGGAAATTTGGATGATTTTTAGGAAGTTTCACTGGGAGTGGACTCTTTTATATCGGGGTCAGATTCCTATTCCGGAAATGGGAGTAGGTCTGCAATGTCAATTATGACTTGTGTGAAAAATTTGAGATCAATCAAATTTGATTTGATAGGTTTCGGCATCGAATGTAGAAGTTTGAAGTTCTAAAGTTCACAAAGCTTGAATTGGAGTGCGATTCGTGGTTTTGATAATGTTTGATGTGATTTAAGACCTCGAGCAGGTTTGTGTTATGTATAGGGACTTGTTAGTGTGATTGGACGGGTTCTCGGGGGCCTCGGGTGTGTTTCGGGGTGGTTTCAGATCGATTCTCGTTGTTTCATCACTGTTGTGCTGGTGTCTGGTTTCCTCCTTTGCAAACGCAAAGGGTCTCACATGTCCACGAAAAAGGGTTTTTGGGCTGTTGATTTTTTTCCATCACGAACGCAAAACAAGGGTCACGAACGCTGAAGAGGAGCTAGAGCACCCTACGCGAACGCGACGAAGAGGTCGCAGATGCGAAGAAGGAAGGGGGAGCTGGAGGCCTGAAAGTGTTAAGCCTTAGTGGATGCAGCTGTGTGACCGCGAACGCGAAGCATGAAGACCTGGAGGCATCGCGAACGCGAAGAGGAAATTTTTGGGGGCACAGGCATTTGGCCTTCGCGATCGCGAGGCATTTTACACAAACGCGAAGAAGAAATAGGCTGGGAGACTTGTTTTAAATCGGGGGTTTTGGTTCATTTCACCCATTTTCCACACGTTGGAAAATTTTGGATCTCTTCAAGGGGAGATTTTCATTATCTTTGTCAAGGTAAGTGATTCCCGCATATTGTGAGTTAAATACATGGTGTATATGAGGATTTAAACATGAAAATTAGTAGAAATTTGAGATTTTGGTAGAAAACCTAGAAATTGGTATTTTTTTTGGTGTTTGATCACGAAATTTGACATGGAATTTGTAATAAATTATTCATTTGAGGATCACCTCGGGGCGTAGACACACCTCTTAAGGAGACTTTATGTGAGCTATGTTCCAGGCTACGCATCGCAGTCTACCGAGTCTCCACTGTACTAATCATTTTATTCTGTCTTATTGCAATCGGACAGATGTTGTATTATTATTGTATTCCTTAGAAATTTGCTCATGCAATTGTAACATCGGGTTTTGGGGTACCTTCAAGTTATCCAGTATTGTGGTTCGTGCGAATAAATTCATTCAATGGGTAAATCCTATTTTAATCTTTTCAATTAAGGAATATTTATGATTTTAAAATACTAACATGAGTAATTAAATTGGTAAATCACTGTTGGCTTGTTTGGCAGCGTCATTAAGCGCCATCATGACCTATAATGTGTTTTGGGTCGTGACACATTAGATATGAATTGTTATGCTTTTCTTTGAGCGACTTGGACCTTGTTGTCATTTGTGCTTGACTCTCATATTTGTGTTTCAAGCCCATGACTCGAGAGATGGTCTTTAGCTACTCATTGAATGATAATTTATTTTTTAGCGCGAATATCTCCTTGTATTGATGGTATAATTTTTCATGTCATATACATTTTGATACATTGTTCCTATACCATACTCATTGCATTTATCAAATTGATTCTTTTAGTTTATTCATAATCTATTATGATTGTTCAAAGATTATTCTTTTTCACTTTTACCAATCATTTAGAGAAAATTTTATTTTTTAGCTTTTCACTTAAATAGTTTATCTTTGCACATAAACCGAAATCATCCAAAGTGTATCATTTAATTTATATTCTTTTAGTTAATTTATAAACATTCCACATGTCACTACATAATATCTTATATTTTCATTCCTTTAACACTTGCTCATTCATACTAATATTTTCACATTTTTGCTTCTTTCTTCACATTACTCATATGCAAATAATCATTCTTTTCTTTTCACTTTACTACTTAATGCATGTTCTCTCATACTTTAACCATTTATTCAAAGTTTTCGTCTTCAAATAGTAAGTTTTCTCTTAATCTTATTCTTGTGAAATTCCAATCTTTGTTTAAATACTTTGAGCCAATATGTTTTCTTTATGTACAATTCTTTTATATTATTCAATCCACACAATGATATGATTCTTTAATATATTTTTAAGAATTTTGATACTCCATTCTTGTTGCATATTTTGTTACATATTTAATCATTTTTGTCTAAAGGATTTTTACACTTAGTCTATTCTTTCAGAACATAACTCTTTGTGCACTTCATATATTCTATATTGTTTGATATACCTTAATCTTTTTGTTTTCAAAACACAAAGTCAATGGCATACCTTATTTGCACATTATCTAGTATGTACTTAATTATCTATTTGGATACATGTTAATTACCCTCTTATTTGAATTCTTTTTGAATAGTAGTGAGTATTTACTTGAACCTCCTCTCTTGTTTGATCGAGTCCACATGAGCCACATTTTGTGGATCTTGAGGGATGTCTAACACCCTCCCCTAGAGATAACTTGAACCCCTACTCAGATCTTAACGGTTTCACAGACTATAGTTAAATGTACATTAAATAGTGTAATATAGGTGTCCTAGTGTACCTTAAACATTAGGTAGCGAATCTAAAATTTAATAACCTTTTCGAGTACTATAAGTTGTAGTTTGTTTTGTCTCGTGCAAAATAGAGTGCAGCACAAAGTACCAAAATGATGAAACATTTGCCTACTCGTGTTTCAAGCTTGATTTTGTTGGGGAGTTAGGTGAAAAATACAAGTTTGATAAGCTTGTGGGAAACACCCTAGGGAGGTGTATTACTCAGTCTAGCAAAGTAGAGGATGAAGATCCTAAAATAAATAAAGAGGTTGGAGCTCTTGAGATTGAGTGTTGCTCTCTATTTTACACTAGTTAAAACGAAATACAACTTATCGTACTCTACAAGGTCAATTAAAGTTTAGAGTCGCAACCTAGTATTTAAGGTACACCAGGACACCCATATTACACTGTATAATATATATTTTGATTATGATCTTTGAAACTATTGAGAATCCGGGTAAGTGTTCAAACTATCTAAAGGGGAAGGTGTTAGGCATCCCTCAATATTCACAAAATATGATTTAGGTGGACTCGAACAAATAAATGAGAGATTAGATAAAGAACAATTAATTTAATATTTATAGAAAATGTGAAAGTAATTCAAAAGAAGAAAAGTGCTTAAGCATGAGTGTCACGCTATACATATAAACATCTATGTAATAGACTACATACATAGAGTGTTAACAAAATATATAAAAATTATGACTCTTGATGATTTAATGAAATGTAAAGAATATATAGTAATGAGTGGAGTATTAGTAAATTGACTAAATGAATTTTAATTAAAAGAATACGCTTGAAAGAATTTAATGTTTGTACAAAAGTTAACTATTTTGAGTGAAAGACTAAATGTAAAGAAGGAAAATTTTCTCCAAAATGTTTGACCAAAGAGTTGAAAAAGAATTATCTTTGAATAGTCTTAGTGTATAATGAATAAAATAAAAGGATTGTTTTGATGAGTAAAGAACGATATCTATTCACAGAAAAACATAAAACTCGAAATAAAATATGTAATTAAATATGGACAAGAAAGTAGATAAAATAAGTGAGAAAGGTGGAAGCTTTGAAGAAGGTATGCGAATGAAGCACAAAAGGTTATATTTTGACAAACAAAAGTATTTGGATATGGGTTTGAATCAAAGAGTAAATCTATGAGAGTTGACTTGGGATTAACAACTTTGGGATAGAATATGTGAAAGAATACTTATTTGGAATGGTCTTGAAAAGAATGATAAAATAATCTTTTAACAAGTGCATGGCTAAAAAAGAATCGATTAAGGAATATAAGCAAGCATAATGGATTATATTCACATGAATCTAATAGATGCGCAATGTGTAATATATTCCGGACTTTGAGAGGATTCCACAAGAAGACAACTACTTGTGCAAATTTATATGTAAACTAATCATATTAAGTATCATTCATGGAAAAGGGTTTAATTATCTTGGATTTGTACCAAGCATGTATTTATTTAAAGTGAAGCAATTAAAATAAGTAATTTATAAATGGAGTGACCTGGAAGCGTAACTAAACATAATAGCACACATATAAGAAAATATACAATTATCTTATTAGGAAAAGAATGTCATGCTTATGTAGTGAACCAACTAGTTTAATTAATTAGGTTCATATCGATCCTCGTCAATTAATCAAGTTGCAAAAGCGTATCTAATAATCTAATTATAGATAGAAGTTGTGCACTTATTTGACACACATGTTGAATACTTATAATTTAACTAGATGTATTTGTCCTAAATGTTTTCACATATAAATAAATATCAAACAAACATAAGCAAATTATTCGAAATGATATCTATCTAAGATTCTACTATACTTGTGTTTTTGGGTACATTCGAGAATGGAAAGTACTAAGCGGGGGGTTTGACTGGGATTTATGCTTCATCTCCGAGTGTTACCTTTCCAAAGTGACTCCATGTGATGGTACCTCGCAAGATAAGAGAAATAAAGTTGTTTGTTAGTGAAATAATATAAAATAAAATTAAATGTGACATATTTGAAATGATTTTTATTTGAAAATATTTTTGCAAAATTATTTTTTTTTTAAAAATAGTTTGATAATGTTTTTGAAAAATTGTTTTTTTTTTAATATGGTTTGAAAAATATTTTTTTTTTGGAAAAGGTTTTTGAAAATAATTTAAAAATATTATAGGAGGCTTGAATATATTTTTTGGATTCCGACTCGACATGAGAATGAGAACCGTCTTAGTTGCGTACTACGGTGACCAACTGTGTCTCCATACTAAGGGGAGATTCATCACGTTTCTCATTTTTTTGTTTTCCTATGTTTATCGTTATTGCCTCTTTATTTTTGGGACCGGTTTAGAGGGTCAATTGGAGGGTCGTGGTCTCAATAACGCGGGGTTATTTTCATAGGCTGGATATAGTAAAAATTAGTAACTCTCATCATTTGACATTTAGCCATTGTTAAAGCAACCACACCAACCGAGTAAAATCTATTACATCACACACATAAAATGAAGTTGGCAAGTGTGGCTCAAGCGCAACCAATCACCTTGCGACGCCTTCGAGGCTAGAAGGAGGTTACACATTTTAGTAAGCATGTGACAAGTGCCTCATCAAGCACTGTGATCGAGGCCGCGCGACCCATTTTGCATGTAGACCTGACGGAGTGTCCCATGCTTGGTATGCATATAAATAGGCAGCGAGGCTTATTCTCTTTAACTGTTATTGCATTGCACCTGTAGATATGTATGTAGCTACATTACTTTATCAAGTCGCACTATAGACGGCCAGGTACGGCACCTATTGTGCAACAACTAATCAATTGGGTATGATGAGAAATGTTACCGAGCCCTTGTGTTGCTGGGTACAATCGAATCCTTTATGAGGCCGAGTATGGAATGATGTATGAAGTGAGGTTATCGAGCCCTTGTGTGGCCAGGTAAGACCGAGTCCTCTATGAGGCGGGGTGTAGAGCGATGTCGATGAGAGTTTACCGAGCCCTTGTGAGGCCGGGTACGACCGAACCCTCCACGAGGCTGGGTATGAAGTGATGAAATGTGCTGTAAAGAGTTGCTGAAAGTATGTATATCTACATGTATTATAATTATTGCATGGCCCCAAATGAGTTCCTTGGTTTTACAAGAGATTTCACACAATTATGATTCATGGTTTATAGTTTCCACAGTTTATGCCCCCGGTGACTTGTCCCCAGTAATTAGATTATGATCAAGTACTCATTTTCTTATATCAAGACACTGCTTTTACATGTTCTCTTAGTCCTACACACTCAGTACACTATCAGTACTGACGCCTTTCTCTTTTGGGCGTCGTGTTCATGCCCAAAAGTGCAGATAGACTCGGTGACGTTCCTAGGGTGTTGTTCCAGCCAATTTGGTTATTTCTCTCCACTCCTTCGGAGTAGCTGTTCAAAGGGTCGATAGGTACTGAAGCGCGTGTTCTAAATATTTTGGGTACGGTGGGGCCCTGTCCTGACAAAGTTCTGTATATGTTAAGCGCCTATGAATTCTCTTAGAGTCTTGCAGACTAGAGTTGGTTGTATGGAAAAAAGGTGGAAATATGACTTCGTTACAGTCATAAATATGTATGAAAAGTCAATGTTTATTTTACTAATTTGTTTTACATATTATAGTTCTGGTATTGTATCCTGGAGCGCTCAATGGCCCGGTTTAAGGAATAAAAAGAATGTAAGGACAAACTTCAGTTCGCACGGGCCTCCGGGCATTGTGTGCCGGTCGCACCTTCTAAGCTTAGGGTGTGACAAAATCGGTAACAGAGCCGGTCGTGTCATGGGAAGTCTGCAAACCGTATCTAGTAATGTCTTGTTTATGGGTATGTTCTGCACCATATTATTAAAAGGGGGTTACATGATATTTAGGATGAACACCCTTCTTTCTGATCTAGATCGTGCGATTGAGCTGAATTCATAAGTATTCGCTTGTAATCCTCATCTTGTTTATATTTATAACGATGCCTGCCACGAGACACTAGGCAATTATGCTGGGATTGAATGAAGAAGCATGAGAAAGTACCAGTCAGGTGTCACCGGCCCCTATAGGTGAACATGGGCATCACCATGAAGTTGGACTTAGGTTTCGGGGACAGCACCACCACCCCTGTAACAACGTAGAGAAGTCAATATACCCCTAGTCCCTCATTTGGTCGAGCCTGAGCAAGGTTTAGATGTGAGAGTGCAGTTGTTGACTCGGTTGATGGCCTCTTAGGTCCAGTGCCAGGCTCTTGCCACTACAGATAAAGCAGTCGGTACGAGAGTTCGAGATTTCAAAAATTTGGACCCCCCCCCCCCC